>CAWVNZ010000402.1:0-41020 GCA_963930735.1 Dioctria linearis | reverse complement strand
AATTATTTTTTGAATAATTTACTATAGAAAAGGCAATCCCTGGCGTAATTAAAATTTGCGACAGTATAAAATTATTTTTTGAATAATTTACTATAGAAAAGGCAATCCCTGGCGTAATTAAAATTTGCGAGAGTAAAAAATTATTTTTTGAATAATTTACTATAGAAAAGGCAATCCCTGGCGTAATTAAAATTTGCTACAGTAAAAAATTATTTTTTGCAAAATTTACTATAGAAAAGGCAATCCCTGGCGTAATTAAAATTTGTGACAGAAAAAATTATTTTTTGAATAATTTACTATAGAAAAGGCAATCCCTGGCGTAATTATAATTTGCGACAGTAAAAAATTATTTTTTGAATAATTTACTATAGAAATGCAATCCTAGGAGAAATGTAATATCTTTTCTTTATTTAAAATTTGCGACAGTAAAAAATTATTTTTTGAATAATTTACTATAGAAAAGGCAATCCCTGGCGTAATTATAATTTGCGACAGTAAAAAATTAATTTTTGAATAATTTACTATAGAAAAGGCAATCCCTGGCGTAATTAAAATTTGCGACACTAAACAATTATTTTTTGAATAATTTACTATAGAAAAGGCAATCCGTGGCGTAATTATAATTTGCGACAGTAATAAATTATTATTTGAATAATTTACTATAGAAAAGGCAATCCCTGGCGTAATTAAAATTTGCGACAGTAAAAAATTATTTTTTGCAAAATTTACTATAGAAAAGGCAATCCCTGGCGTAATTAAAATTTGCGACAGTAAAAAATTACTTTTTGAATAATTTACTATATAAAAGGCAATCCCTGGCGTAATTAAAATTTGCGACAGTAAAAAATTATTTTTTGAATAATTTTACTATAGAAAAGGCAATCCCTGGCGTAATTAAAATTTGAGACAGTAAAAAATTATTTTTTGCAAAATTACTATAGAAAAGGCAATCCCTGGCGTAATTAAAATTTGCGACAGTAAAAAATTATTTTTTGAATAATTTACTATAGAAAAGGCTATCCCTGGCGTATTTAAAATTTGCAACAGTAAAAATTATTTTTTGCAAAATTTACTATAGAAAAGGCAATCCCTGGCGTAATTAAAATTTGCGACAGTAAAAAATTATTTTTTTGCAAAATTTACTATAGAAAAGGCAATCCCTGGCGTAATTAACACTTGCGACAGTAAAAAATTATTTTTTGCAAAATTTACTATAGAAAAGGCAATCCCTGGCGTAATTAAAATTTGCGACAGTAAAAAATTATTTTTGAATAATTTACTATAGAAAAGGCAATCCCTGGCGTATTTAAAATTTGCAACAGTAAACAATTATTTTTTGCAAAATTTACTATAGAAAAGGCAATCCCTGGCGTAATTAAAATTTGAGACAGTAAAAAATTATTTTTTGCAAAATTTACTATAGAAAAGGCAATCCCTGGCGTAATTAAAATTTGTGACAGTATAAAATTATTTTTTGAATAATTTACTATAGAAAAGGCAATCCCTGGCGCAATTAAAATTTGCGACAGTAAAAAATTATTTTTTGCAAAATTTACTATATAAAAGGCAATCCCTGGCGTAATTAAAATTTGAGACAGTAAAAATTATTTTTTGCAAAATTTACTATAGAAAAGGCAATCCCTGGCGTAATTAAAATTTGCGACACTAAACAATTATTTTTTGAATAATTTACTATATAAAAGGCAATCCTGGCGTAATTAAAATTTGAGACAGTAAAAAATTATTTTTTGAATAATTTACTATAGAAAAGGCAATCCCTGGCGTAATTAAAATTTGAGACAGTAAAAAATTATTTTTTGAATAATTTACTATACAAAAGGCAATCCCTGGCGTAATTAAAATTTGCGACAGTAAAAAATTATTTTTGAATAATTTACTATAGAAAACGCAATCCCTGGCGTATTTAAAATTTGCGACAGTAAAAAATTATTTTTTGAATAATTTACTATAGAAAAGGCAATCCCTGGCGTAATTATAATTTGCGCCAGTAAAAAATTAATTTTTGAATAATTTACTATAGAAAAGGCAATCCCTGGCGTAATTAAAATTTGCGACACTAAACAATTATTTTTTGAATAATTTACTATAGAAAAGGCAATCCCTGGCGTAATTATAATTTGCGACAGTAAAAAATTATTATTTGAATAATTTACTATAGAAAAGGCAATCCCTGGCGTAATTAAAATTTGCGACAGTAAAAAATTATTTTTTGCAAAATTTACTATAGAAAAGGCAATCCCTGGCGTAATTAAAATTTGCGACAGTAAAAAATTATTTTTTGAATAATTTACTATAGAAAAGGCAATCCCTGGCGTAATTAAAATTTGCGACAGTAAAAAATTATTATTTGCAAAATTTACTATATAAAAGGCAATCCCTGGCGTAATTAAAATTTGCGACAGTAAAAAATGATTTTTTGAATAATTTACTATAGAAAAGGCAATCCCTGGCGTAATTATAATTTGAGACAGTAAAAAATGAATTTTTGAATAATTTACTATAGAAAAGGCAATCCCTGGCGTAATTAAAATTTGCGACAGTAAAAAATTAGTTTTTGAATAATTTACTATAGAAAAGGCAATCCCTGGCGTGATTAAAATTTGGGACAGTAAAAAATTATTTTTTGAATAATTTACTATAGAAAATGCAATCCCTGGCGTAATTGTAATTTGCGACAGTAAAAAATGAATTTTTGAATAATTTACTATAGAAAAGGCAATCCCTGGCGTAATTAAAATTTGCGACAGTAAAAAATTATTTTTTGCAAAATTTACAATAGAAAAGGCAATCCCTGGCGTAATTAAAATTTGAGAGAGTAAAAAATTATTTTTTGAATAATTTACTATAGAAAAGGCAATCCCTGGCGTAATTATAATTTGCGACAGAAAAAAAATAATTTTTGAATAATTTACTATAGAAAAGGCAATCCCTGGCGTAATTAAAATTTGCAACAGTAAAAAATGATTTTTTGAATAATTTACTATAGAAAAGGCAATCCCTGGCGTAATTATAATTTGCGACAGTAAAAAATTATTTTTGAATAATTTACTATAGAAAAGGCAATCCCTGGCGTAATTAAAATTTGCGACACTAAACAATTATTTTTTGAATAATTTACTATAGAAAAGGCAATCCCTGGCGTAATTATAATTTGCGACATTAAAAAATTATTTTTTGCAAAATTTACTATAGAAAAGGCAATCCCTGGCGTAATTAAAATTTGAGACAGTAAAAAATTATTTTTTGCAAAATTTACTATAGAAAAGGCAATCCCTGGCGTAATTAAAATTTGCAACAGTAAAAAATGATTTTTTTGAATAATTTACTATAGAAAAGGCAATCCCTGGCGTAATTATAATTTGCGACAGTAAAAAATGAATTTTTGAATAATTTACTATACAAAAGGCAATCCCTGGCGTAATTAAAATTTGCGACAGTAAAAAATTATTTTTTGCAAATTTTACTATAGAAAAGGCAATCCCTGGCGTAATTAAAATTTGAGACAGTAAAAAATTATTTTTTGAATAATTTACTATAGAAAAGGCAATTCCTGGCGTAATTAAAATTTGCGACAGTAAAAAATGAATTTTTGAATAATTTACTATAGAAAGGCAATCCCTGGCGTAATTAAAATTTGCGACAGTAAAAAATTATTTTTTGCAAAATTTACTATAGAAAAGGCAATCCCTGGCGAATTTGAGACAGTAAAAAATTATTTTTTGCAAAATTTACTATAGAAAAGGCAATCCCTGGCGTAATTAAAATTTGAGACAGTAAAAAATGAATTTTTGAATAATTTACTATAGAAAAGGCAATCCCTGGCGTAATTAAAATTTGCGACAGTAAAAAATTATTTTTTGCAAAATTTACTATAGAAAAGGCAATCCCTGGCGTAATTAAAATTTGAGACAGTAAAAAATTATTTTTTGCAAAATTTACTATAGAAAAGGCAATCCCTGGCGTAATTAAAATTTGCGACAGTAAAAAATGAATTTTTGAATAATTTACTATAGAAAAGGCAATCCCTGGCGTAATTAAAATTTGCGACAGTATAAAATTATTTTTTGAATAATTTACTATACAAAAGGCAATCCCTGGCGTAATTAAAATTTGCGACAGTAAAAAATGAATTTTTGAATAATTTACTATAGAAAAGGCAATCCCTGGCGTAATTAAAATTGCGACAGTATAAAATTATTTTTTGAATAATTTACTATACAAAAGGCAATCCCTGGCGTAATTAAAATTTGAGACAGTAAAAAATTATTTTTTGAATAATTTACTATAGAAAAGGCAATCCCTGGCGTAATTAAAATTTGTGACAGGAAAAATTATTTTTTGAATAATTTACTATAGAAAAGGCAATCCCTGGCGTAATTAAAATTTGTGACAGGAAAAATTATTTTTTGAATAATTTACTATAGAAAAGGCAATCCCTGGCGTAATTAAAATTTGTGACAGGAAAAATTATTTTTTGAATAATTTACTATAGAAAAGGCAATCCCTGGCGTAATTAAAATTTGCGACAATAAAAAATTATTTTTTGCAAAATTTACTGTAGAAAAGGCAATCCCTGGCGTCATTAAAATTTGCGACAGTAAAAAATTATTTTTTGCAAAATTTACTATAGAAAAGGCAATCCCTGGCGTAATTAAAATTTGCGACACTAAACAATTATTTTTTGCAAAATTTACTATAGAAAAGGCAATCCCTGGCGTATTTAAAATTTGCAACAGTAAACAATTATTTTTTGAATAATTTACTATAGAAAAGGCAATCCCTGGCGTAATTAAAATTTGCGACAGTAAAAAATTATTTTTTGCAAAATTTACTATAGAAAAGGCAATCCCTGGCGGAATTAAAATTTGAGACAGTAAAAAATGAATTTTTGAATAATTTACTATAGAAAAGGCAATCCCTGGCGTAATTAAAATTTGCGACAGTAAAAAATTATTTTTTGAATAATTTACTATAGAAAAGGCAATCCCTGGCGTAATTAAAATTTGCGACAGTAAAAAATTATTTTTTGCAAAATTTACTATAGAAAAGGCAATCCCTGGCGTAATTAAAATTTGAGACAGTAAAAAATGAATTTTTGAATAATTTACTATAGAAAAGGCAATCCCTGGCGTAATTAAAATTTGCGACAGTAAAAAATTATTTTTTGCAAAATTTACTATAGAAAAGGCAATCCCTGGCGTAATTAAAATTTGCGACAGTAAAAAATTATTTTTTGAATAATTTACTATAGAAAAGGCAATCCCTGGCGTAATTAAAATTTGCGACAGTAAAAAATGAATTTTTTAATAATTTACTATAGAAAAGGCAATCCCTGGCGTAACTAAATTTTGCGACAGTATAAAATTATTTTTTGAATAATTTACTATACAAAAGGCAATCCCTGGCGTAATTAAAATTTGAGACACTAAACAATTATTTTTTGAATAATTTACTATAGAAAAGGCAATCCCTGGCGTAATTAAAATTTGCGACAGTATAAAATTATTTTTTGAATAATTTACTATACAAAAGGCAATCCCTGGCGTAATTAAAATTTGCGACACTAAACAATTATTTTTTGAATAATTTACTATAGAAAAGGCAATCCCTGGCGTAATTAAAATTTGCGACAGTATAAAATTATTTTTTGAATAATTTACTATAGAAAAGGCAATCCCTGGCATAATTAAAATTTGCGAGAGTAAAAAATTATTTTTTGAATAATTTACTATAGAAAAGGCAATCCCTGGCGTAATTAAAATTTGCTACAGTAAAAAATTATTTTTTGCAAAATATACTATAGAAAAGGCAATCCCTGGCGTAATTAAAATTTGTGACAGAAAAAATTATATTTTGAATAATTTACTATAGAAAAGGCAATCCCTGGCGTATTTAAAATTTGAGACAGTAAAAAATTAATTTTTGCAAAATTTACTATAGAAAAGGCAATCCCTGGCGTAATTAAAATTTGCGACAGTAAAAAATTATTTTTTGCAAAATTTACTATAGAAAAGGCAATCCCTGGCGTAATTAAAATTTGAGACAGTAAAAAATGAATTTTTGAATAATTTACTATAGAAAAGGCAATCCCTGGCGTAATTAAAATTTGCGACAGTAAAAAATTATTTTTTGCAAAATTTACTATAGAAAAGGCAATCCCTGGCGTAATTAAAATTTGCGACAGTAAAAAATTATTTTTTGCAAAATTTACTATAGAAAAGCCAATCCTGGCGTAATTAAAATTTGAGACAGTAAAAAATGAATTTTTGAATAATTTACTATAGAAAAGGCAATACCTGGCGTAATTATAATTTGCGACAGTATAAAATAATTTTTTGCAAAATTTACTATAGAAAAGGCAATCCCTGGCGTAATTAAAATTTGCGACACTAAACAATTAATTTTTGAATAATTTACTATAGAAAAGACAATCCCTGGCGTAATTATAATTTGCGACAGTAAAAAATGAATTTTTGAATAATTTACTATAGAAAAGGCAATCCCTGGCGTAATTAAGATTTGCGACACTAAACATTATTTTTTGAATAATTTACTATAGAAAAGGCAATCCCTGGCGTATTTAAAATTTGAGACAGTAAAAAATTATTTTTTGCAAAATTTACTATAGAAAAGGCAACCCCTGGCGTAATTAAAATTTGCGACAGTAAAAAATTAATTTTTGAATAATTTACTATAGAAAAGGCAATCCCTGGCGTAATTAAAATTTGCGAGACTAAACAATTATTTTTTGAATAATTTACTATAGAAAAGGCAATCCCTGGCGTAATTAAAATTTGAGAGAGTAAAAAATTATTTTTTGAATAATTTACTATAGAAAAGGCAATCCCTGGCGTAATTAAAATTTGCGACACTAAACAATTAGTTTTTGAATGATTTACTATAGAAAAGGCAATCCCTGGCGTAATTAAAATTTGCGACAGTAAAAAATGAATTTTTGAATAATTTACTATAGAAAAGGCAATCCCTGGCGTAATTAAAATTTGCGACAGTAAAAAATTATTTTTTGAATAATTTACTATAGAAAAGGCAATCCCTGGCGTATTTAAAATTTGCAACAGTAAAAAATTATTTTTTGCAAAATTTACTATAGAAAAGGCAATCCCTGGCGTAATTAAAACTTGCGACAGTAAAAAATTATTTTTTGCAAAATTTACTATAGAAAAGGCAATCCCTGGCGTAATTAAAACTTGCGACAGTATAAAATTATTTTTTGAATAATTTACTATAGAAAAGGCAATCACTGGCGTAATTAAATTTTGAGACAGTAAAAAATTATTTTTTGAATAATTTACTATAGAAAAGGCAATCCCTGGCGTAATTATAATTTGCGACAGTAAAAAATTATTTTTTGAATAATTTACTATAGAAAAGGCAATCCCTGGCGTAATTAAAATTTGAGACAGTAAAAAAATTATTTTTTGCAAAATTTACTATAGAAAAGGCAATCCCTGGCGTAATTAAAATTTGTTAAAGAAAAAATTATTTTTTGAATAATTTACTATAGAAAAGGCAATCCCTGGCGTAATTATAATTTGCGACAATAAAAAATTATTTTTTGAGTAATTTACAATAGAAAAGGCAATCCCTGGCGTAATTAAAATTTGAGACAGTAAAAAATGAATTTTTGAATAATTTACTATAGAAAAGGCAATCCCTGGCGTAATTAAAATTTGCGACAGTAAAAATTATTTTTGAATAATTTACTATAGAAAAGGCAATCCCTGGCGTATTTAAAATTTGAGACATTAAAAAATTATTTTTTGCAAAATTTACTATAGAAAAGGCAATCCCTGGCGTAATTAAAATTTGCGACAGTAAAAAATTAATTTTTGAATAATTTACTATAGAAAAGGCAATCCCTGGCGTAATTAAAATTTGCGACAGTAAAAAATTATTTTTTGCAAAATTTACTATAGAAAAGGCAATCCCTGGCGTAATTAAAATTTACGACAGAAAAAATTATTTTTTGAATAATTTACTATAGAAAAAGCAATCCCTGGCGTATCTAAAATTTGCAACAGTAAAAAATTATTTTTTGAATAATTTACTATAGAAAAGGCAATCCCTGGCGTAATTAAAATTTGAGACAGTAAAAAAATAATTTTTGCAAAATCTACTATAGAAAAGGCAATCCCTGGCGTAATTAAAATTTGCGACACTAAACAATTATTTTTTGCAAAATTTACTATACAAAAGGCAATCCCTGGCGTATTTAAAATTTGCGACACTAAACAATTATTTTTTGCAAAATTTGCTATACAAAAGGCAATCCCTGGCGTTTTTAAAATTTGCAACAGTAAAAAATTATTTTTTGCAAAATTTACTATAGAAAAGGCAATCCCTGGCGTAATTAAAATTTGAGACAGTAAAAAATTATTTTTTGAATAATTTACTATAGAAAAGGCAATCCCTGGCGTTAATTAAAATTTGCGACAGTAAAAAATGAATTTTTGAATAATTTACTATAGAAAAGGCAATCCCTGGCGTAATTAAAATTTGCGACACTAAACAATTATTTTTTGCAAAATTTACTATAGAAAAGGCAATCCCTGGCGTAATTATAATTTGCGACAATAAAAAATTAATTTTTGAATAATTTACTATAGAAAAGGCAATCCCTGGCGTAATTAAAATTTGCGACAGTAAAAAATTAATTTTTGAATAATTTACTATAGAAAAGGCAATCCCTGGCGTAATTAAAATTTGAGACAGTAAAAAATTATTTTTTGAATAATTTACTATAGAAAAGGCAATCCCTGGCGTAATTAAAATTTGCGACAGTAAAAAATGAATTTTTGAATAATTTACTATAGAAAAGGCAATCCCTGGCGTAATTATAATTTGCGACACTAAACAATTATTTTTTGAATAATTTACTATAGAAAAGGCAATCCCTGGCGTAATTAAAATTTGCGACACTAAAAAATTATTTTTTGAATAATTTATTATAGAAAAGGCAATCCCTGGCGTAATTAAAATTTGTGACAGAAAAAATTATTTTTTGAATAATTTACTATACAAAAGGCAATCCCTGGCGTATTTAAAATTTGCGACAGTATAAAATTATTTTTTGAATAATTTACTATAGAAAAGGTAATCCCTGGCGTAATTAAAATTTGCGACAGTATAAAATTATTTTTTGCAAAATTTACTATAGAAAAGGCAATCCCTGGCGTAATTAAAATTTGCGACAGTAAAAAATTATTTTTTGCAAAATTTACTATAGAAAAGGCAATCCCTGGCGTAATTAAAATTTGCGACACTAAACAATTATTTTTTGCAAAATTTACTATACAAAAGGCAATCCCTGGCGTATTTAAAATTTGCAACAGTAAAAAATTATTTTTTGCAAAATTTACTATAGAAAAGGCAATCCCTGGCGTAATTAAAATTTGAGACAGTAAAAAATTATTTTTTGAATAATTTACTATAGAAAAGGCAATCCCTGGCGTAATTAAAATTTGCGACAGTAAAAAATTATTTTTTGAATAATTTACTATAGAAAAGGCAATCCCTGGCGTAATTAAAATTTGCGACACTAAACAATTATTTTTTGCAAAATTTACTATAGAAAAGGCAATCCCTGGCGTAATTATAATTTGCGACAGTAAAAAATTAATTTTTGAATAATTTACTATAGAAAAGGCAATCCCTGGCGTAATTAAAATTTGCGACACTAAACAATTATTTTTTGCAAAATTTACTATACAAAAGGCAATCCCTGGCGTATTTAAAATTTGCGACATTATAAAATTAGTTTTTGAATAATTTACTATAGAAAAGGCAATCCCTGGCGTAATTAAAATTTGCGACAGTATAAAATAATTTTTTGCAAAATTTACTATAGAAAAGGCAATCCCTGGCGTAATTAAAATTTGCGACAGTAAAAAATTATTTTTTGAATAATTTACTATAGAAAAGGCAATCCCTGGCGTAATTAAAATTTGCGACAGTAAAAAATTATTTTTTGACTAATTTACTATAGAAAAGGCAATCCCTGGCGTAATTAAAATTTGCGACAGTAAAAAATTATTTTTTGAATAATTTACCATAGAAAAGACAATCCCTGGCGTATTTAAAATTTGCAACAGTAAAAAATTATTTTTTGAATAATTTACTATACAAAAGGCAATCCCTGGCGTAATTAAAATTTGCGACAGTAAAAAATTATTTTTTGAATCATTTACTATAGAAAAGGCAATCCCTGGCGTAATTAAAATTTGCGACAGTAAAAAATTAATTTTTGCTAAATTTACTATATAAAAGGCAATCCCTGGCGTAATTATAATTTGCGACAGTAAAAAATTAATTTTTGAATAATTTACTATAGAAAAGGCAATCCCTGGCGTAATTATAATTTGCGACAGTAAAAAATTATTTTTTGAATAATTTACTATAGAAAAGGCAATCCCTGGCGTATTTAAAATTTGCGACAGTAAAAATTTAATTTTTGAATAATTTACTATAGAAAAGGCAATCCCTGGCGAAATTAAAATTTGCGACACTAAACAATTATTTTTTGAATAATTTACTATAGAAAAGGCAATCCCTGGCGTATTTAAAATTTGCGACACTAAACAATTATTTTTTGCAAAATTTACTATAGAAAAGGCAATCCCTGGCGTAATTAAAATTTGCGACAGTAAAAAATTATTTTTTGAATAATTTACTATAGAAAAGGCAATCCCTGGCGTAATTAAAATTTGCGACAGTATAAAATTATTTTTTGAATAATTTACTATAGAAAAGGCAATCCCTGGCGTATTTAAAATTTGCAACAGTAAAAAATTATTTTTTGAATAATTTACTATAGAAAATGCAATCCCTGGCGTAATTAAAATTTGCGACAGTAAAAAATGAATTTTTGCAAAATTTACTATAGAAAAGGCAATCCCTGGCGTAATTAAAATTTGCGACAGTAAAAATTTATTTTTTGCAAAATTTACTATAGAAAAGGCAATCCCTGGCGTAATTAAAATTTGCGACAGTAAAAAATTCATTTTTGCAAAATTTACTATAGAATAGGCAATCCCTGGCGTAATTATAATTTGCGACAGTAAAAAATTAATTTTTGAATAATTTACTATAGAAAAGGCAATCCCTGGCGTAATTAAAATTTGCGACAGTAAAAAATGAATTTTTGAATAATTTACTATAGAAAAGGCAATCCCTGGCGTAATTAAAATTTGAGACAGTAAAAAATTAATTTTTGCAAAATTTACTATAGAAAAGGCAATCCCTGGCGTAATTAAAATTTGCGACACTAAACAATTATTTTTTGCAAAATTTACTATACAAAAGGCAATCCCTGGCGTATTTAAAATTTGCGACACTAAACAATTATTTTTTGCAAAATTTACTATACAAAAGGCAATCGCTGGCGTATTTAAAATTTGCAACAGTAAAAAATTATTTTGTGCAAAATTTACTATAGAAAAGGCAATCCCTGGCGTAATTAAAATTTGAGACAGTAAAAAATTATTTTTTGAATAATTTACTATAGAAAAGGCAATCCCTGGCGTAATTAAAATTTGCGACACTAAACAATTATTTTTGAATAATTTACTATAGAAAAGGCAATCCCTGGCGTAATTAAAATTTGCGACAGTAAAAAATGAATTTTTGAATAATTTACTATAGAAAAGGCAATCCCTGGCGTAATTAAAATTTGAGACAGTAAAAAATTATTTTTTGAATAATTTACTATAGAAAAGGCAATCCCTGGCGTAATTAAAATTTGAGACAGTAAAAAATTATTTTTTGAATAATTTACTATAGAAAAGGCAATCCCTGGCGTAATTAAAATTTGAGACAGTAAAAAATTATTTTTTGAATAATTTACTATAGAAAAGGCAATCCCTGGCGTAATTAAAATTTGCGACAGTAAAAAATTATTTTTTGCAAAATTTACTATAGAAAAGGCAATCCCTGGCGTAATTAAAATTTGCGACAGTAAACAATTATTTTTTGAATTATTTACTATAGAAAAGGCAATCCCTGGCGTAATTAAAATTTGAGACAGTAAAAAATTATTTTTTGAATAATTTACTATAGAAAAGGCAATCCCTGACGTAATTAAAATTTGCGACACTAAACAATTATTTTTTGAATAATTTACTACAGAAAAGGCAATCCCTGGCGTAATTAAAATTTGAGACAGTAAAAAATTATTTTTTGAATAATTTACTATAGAAAAGGCAATCCCTGGCGTAATTAAAATTTGCAACACTAAACAATTAGTTTTTGAATAATTTACTATAGAAAAGGCAATCCCTGGCGTAATTAAAATTTGCGACAGTAAAAAATGAATTTTTGAATAATTTACTATAGAAAAGGCAATCCCTGGCGTAATTATAATTTGCGACAGTATAAAATTATTTTTTGAATAATTTACTATAGAAAAGGCAATCCCTGGCGTATTTAAAATTTGCGACAGTATAAAATTATTTTTTGCAAAATTTACTATAGAAAAGGCAATCCCTGGCGTAATTAAAATTTGAGACAGTAAAAAATTATTTTTTGAATAATTTACTATAGAAAAGGCAATCTCTGGCGTAATTAAAATTTGCGACAGTAAAAAATTCTTTTTTGCAAAATTTACTATAGAAAAGGCAATCCCTGGCGTAATTAAAATTTGCGACAGTGAAAAATTATTTTTTGCACAATTTACTATAGAAAAGGCAATCCCTGGCGTAATTATAATTTGCGACAGTATAAAATTATTTTGTGAATAATTTACTATAGAAAAGGCAGTCCCTGGCGTAATTATAATTTGCGACAGTAAAAAATTATTTTTTGAATAATTTACTATAGAAAAGGCAATCCCTGGCGTAATTAAAATTTGCGACAGTAAAAAATTATTTTTTGCAAAATTTACTATAAAAAAGGCAATCCCTGGCGTAATTAAAATTTGCGACAGTAAAAAATTATTTTTTGAATAATTTACTATAGAAAAGGCAATCCCTGGCGTAATTAAAATTTGAGACAGTAAAAAATTATTTTTTGAATAATTTACTATAGAAAAGGCAATCCCTGGCGTAATTAAAATTTGCGACACTAAACAATTAGTTTTTGAATAATTTACTATAGAAAAGGCAATCCCTGGCGTAATTAAAATTTGCGACAGTAAAAAATGAATTTTTGAATAATTTACTATAGAAAAGGCAATCCCTGGCGTAATTATAATTTGCGACAGTATAAAATTATTTTTTGAATAATTTACTATAGAAAAGGCAATCCCTGGCGTATTTAAAATTTGCGACAGTATAAAATTATTTTTTGCAAAATTTACTATAGAAAAGGCAATCCCTGGCGTAATTAAAATTTGAGACAGTAAAAAATTATTTTTTGAATAATTTACTATAGAAAAGGCAATCTCTGGCGTAATTAAAATTTGCGACAGTAAAAAATTCTTTTTTGCAAAATTTACTATAGAAAAGGCAATCCCTGGCGTAATTAAAATTTGCGACAGTGAAAAATTATTTTTTGCACAATTTACTATAGAAAAGGCAATCCCTGGCGTAATTATAATTTGCGACAGTATAAAATTATTTTGTGAATAATTTACTATAGAAAAGGCAGTCCCTGGCGTAATTATAATTTGCGACAGTAAAAAATTATTTTTTGAATAATTTACTATAGAAAAGGCAATCCCTGGCGTAATTAAAATTTGCGACAGTAAAAAATTATTTTTTGCAAAATTTACTATAAAAAAGGCAATCCCTGGCGTAATTAAAATTTGCGACAGTAAAAAATTATTTTTTGAATAATTTACTATAGAAAAGGCAATCCCTGGCGTAATTAAAATTTGAGACAGTAAAAAATTATTTTTTGAATAATTTACTATAGAAAAGGCAATCCCTGGCGTAATTAAAATTTGCGACAGTAAAAAATTAATTTTTGAATTATTTACTATAGAAAAGGCAATCCCTGGCGTAATTAAAATTTGCGACAGTAAAAAATTATTTTTTGCAAAATTTACTATAGAAAAGCAATCCCTGGCGTAATTAAAACTTGCGACAGTAAAAAATTATTTTTTGCAAAATTTCCTATAGAAAAGGAAATCCCTGGCGTAATTAAAATTTGCGACAGTAAGAAATTATTTTTTGCAAAATTTACTATAGAAAAGGCAATCCCTGGCGTAATTAAAATTTGCGACAGTAAAAAATTATTTTTTGCAAAATTTACTATAGAAAAGGCAATCCCTGGCGTAATTAAAATTTGAGACAGTAAAAAATTATTTTTTGAATAATTTACTATAGAAAAGGCAATCCCTGGCGTAATTAAAATTTGAGACAGTAAAAATTATTTTTTGAATAATTTACTATAGAAAAGGCAATCCCTGGCGTAATTAAAATTTGCGACAGTAAAAAATTATTTTTTGAATAATTTACTATAGAAAAGGCAATCCCTGGCGTAATTAAAATTTGCGACAGTAAAAAATGAATTTTTGAATAATTTACTATAGAAAAGGCAATCCCTGGCGTAATTAAAACTTGCGACAGTAAACAATTATTTTTTGCAAAATTTACTATAGAAAAGGCAATCCCTGGCGTAATTAAATTTGCGACACTAAACAATTATTTTTTGCAAAATTTACTATAGAAAAGGCAATCCCTGGCGTAATTAAAATTTGCGACAGTAAAAAATGATTTTTTGAATAATTTACTATAGAAAAGGCAATTCCTGGCGTAATTAAAATTTGCGACAGTAAAAAATTATTTTTTGAATAATTTACTATAGAAAAGGCAATCCCTGGCGTAGTTAAAATTTGCGACAGTAAAAAATGAATTTTTGAATAATTTACTATAGAAAAGGCAATCCCTGGCGTAATTATAATTTGCGACAGTATAAAATTATTTTTTGAATAATTTACTATAGAAAAGGCAATCCCTGGCCTAATTAAAATTTGAGACAGTAAAAAATTATTTTTTGAATAATTTACTATAGAAAAGGCAATCCCCGGCGTAATTAAAATTTGAGACAGTATAAAATTATTTTTTGAATAATTTACTATAGAAAAGGCAATCCCTGGCGTAATTATAATTTGCGACAGTAAAAAATGAATTTTTGAATAATTTACTATAGAAAAGGCAATCCCTGGCGTATTAAAATTTGCAACAGTTAAAAATTATTTTTTGAATAATTAACTATAGAAAAGGCAATCCCTGGCGTATTTAAAACTTGCGAAAGTAAACAATTATTTTTTGCAAAATTTACTATAGAAAAGGCAATCCCTGGCGTAATTAAAATTTGCGACACTAAACAATTATTTTTTGCAAAATTTACTATAGAAAAGGCAATCCCTGGCGTAATTAAAATTTGAGACAGTAAAAAATTATTTTTTGAATAATTTACTATAGGAAAGGCAATCCCTGGCGTAATTAAAATTTGCGACAGTAAAAAATTATTTTTTGAATAATTTACTATAGAAAAGGCAATCCCTGGCGTAATTAAAATTTGCGACAATAAACAATTATTTTTTGCAAAATTTACTATAGAAAAGGCAATCCCTGGCGTATTTAAAATTTGCGACAGAATAAAATTATTTTTTGAATAATTTACTATAGAAAAGGCAATCCCTGGCGTAATTAAAATTTGCGACACTAAACAATTATTTTTTGCAAAATTTACTATACAAAAGGCAATCCCTGGCGTATTTAAAATTTGCGACAGTAAAAAATTATTTTTTGCAAAATTTACTATAGAAAAGGCAATCCCTGGCGTAATTAAAATTTGCGACAGTAAACAATTATTTTTTGCAAAATTTACTATAGAAAAGGCAATCCCTGGCGTAATTAAAATTTGCGACAGTAAAAAATTATTTTTTGAATAATTTACTATAGAAAAGGCAATCCCTGGCGTAATTAAAATTTGCGACAGTAAAAAATTATTTTTTGAATAATTTACTATAGAAAAGGCAATCCCTGGCGTATTCAAAATTTGAGACAGTAAAAAATTATTTTTTGAATAATTTACTATAGAAAAGGCAATCCCTGGCGTAATTATAATTTGCGACAGTAAAAAATTATTTTTTGAATAATTTACTATAGAAAAGGCAATCCCTGGCGTAATTAAAATTTGCGACAGTAAAAAATTATTTTTTGCAAAATTTACTATAGAAAAGGCAATCCTTGGCGTAATTAAAATTTGCAACAGTAAAAAATTATTTTTTTGCAAAATTTACTATAGAAAAGGCAATCCCTGGCGTAATTATAATTTGCGACAGTAAAAAATTATTTTTTGAATAATTTACTATAGAAAAGGCAATCCCTGGCGTATTTAAAATTTGCAACAGTAAAAAATTATTTTTTGAATAATTTACTATAGAAAAGGCAATCCCTGGCGTAATTAAAGTTTGCGACAGTAAAAAATTATTTTTTGAATAATTTACTATAGAAAAGGCAATCCCTGGCGTAATTAAAATTTGAGAGAGTAAAAAATGATTTTTTGCAAAATTTACTATAGAAAAGGCAATCCCTGGCGTAATTAAAATTTGCGACAGTAAACAATTATTTTTTGCAAAATTTACTATAGAAAAGGCAATCCCTGGCGTAATTAAAATTTGCGACACTAAACAATTATTTTTTGCAAAATTTACTATAGAAAAGGCAATCCCTGGCGTATTTAAAATTTGCGACAGTAAACAATTATTTTTTGCAAAATTTACTATAGAAAAGGAAATCCCTGGCGTAATTAAAATTTGCGACAGTAAAAAATGAATTTTTGAATAATTTACTATAGAAAAGGCAATCCCTGGCGTAATTTAAAACTTGCGACAGTAAACAATTATTTTTTGCAAAATTTACTATAGAAAAGGCAATCCCTGGCGTAATTAAAATTTGCGACAGTAAAAAATGATTTTTTGAATAATTTACTATAGAAAAGGCAATCCCTGGCGTAATTAAAACTTGCGACAGTAAAAAATTATTTTTTGCAAAATTTACTATAGAAAAGGCAATCCCTGGCGTAATTAAAATTTGCGACAGTAAAAAATTAATTTTTGCAAAATTTACTATAGAAAAGGCAATCCCTGACGTAACTAAAACTTGCGACAGTAAAAAATTATTTTTTGCAAAATTTACTATAGAAAAGGCAATGGCTGGCGTAATTAAAATTTGAGACAGTAAAAAATTATTTTTTGAATATTTTACTATAGAAAAGGCAATCCCTGGCGTAATTAAAATTTGCGACAGTAAAAAATTATTTTTTGCAAAATTTACTATAGAAAAGGCAATCCCTGGCGTAATTAAAATTTGCGACAGTAAAAAATTATTTTTTGAATAATTTACTATAGAAAAGGCAATCCCTGGCGTAATTAAAATTTGCGACAGTAAAAAATTATTTTTTGCAAAATTTACTATAGAAAAGGCAATCCCTGGCGTAATTAAAATTTGCGACAGTAAAAAATTATTTTTTGCAAAATTTACTATAGAAAAGGCAATCCCTGGCGTAATTAAAATTTGAGAGAGTAAAAAATTATTTTTTGAATAATTTACTATAGAAAAGGCAATCCCTGGCGTATTTAAAATTTGCAACAGTAAAAAATTATTTTTTGAATAATTTACTATAGAAAAGGCAATCCCTGGCGTAATTAAAATTTGCGACAGTAAAAAATTATTTTTTGAATAATTTACTATAGAAAAGGCAATCCCTGGCGTAATTAAAATTTGCGACAGTAAAAAATGAATTTTTGAATAATTTACTATAGAAAAGGCAATCCCTGGCGTAATTATAATTTGCGACAGTAAAAAATTATTTTTTGAATAATTTACTATAGAAAAGGCAATCCATGGCGTAATTAAAATTTGAGCAGTATAAAATTATTTTTTGAATAATTTACTATAGAAAAGGCAATCCCTGGCGTAATTAAAACTTGCGACAGTAAAAAGTTATTTTTTGAATAATTTACTATAGAAAAGGCAATCCCTGGCGTATTTAAAATTTGAGACAGTAAAAAATTATTTTTTGAATAATTTACTATAGAAAAGGCAATCCCTGGCGTAATTATAATTTGCGACAGTAAAAAATTATTTTTTGAATAATTTACTATAGAAAAGGCAATCCTGGCGTAATTAAAATTTGCGACAGTAAAAAATTATTTTTTGCAAAATTTACTATAGAAAAGGCAATCCTTGCGTAATTAAAATTTGCAACAGTAAAAAATTATTTTTTTGCAAAATTTACTATAGAAAAGGCAATCCCTGGCGTAATTATAATTTGCGACAGTAAAAAATTATTTTTTTGAATAATTTACTATAGAAAAGGCAATCCCTGGCGTATTTAAAATTTGCAACAGTAAAAAATTATTTTTTGAATAATTTACTATAGAAAAGGCAATCCCTGGCGTAATTAAAGTTTGCGACAGTAAAAAATTATTTTTTGAATAATTTACTATAGAAAAGGCAATCCCTGGCGTAATTAAAATTTGAGAGAGTAAAAAATGATTTTTGCAAAATTTACTATAGAAAAGGCAATCCCTGGCGTAATTAAAATTTGCGACAGTAAACAATTATTTTTGTGCAAAATTTACTATAGAAAAGGCAATCCCTGGCGTAATTAAAATTTGCGACACTAAACAATTATTTTTTGCAAAATTTACTATAGAAAAGGCAATCCCTGGCGTATTTAAAATTTGCGACAGTAAACAATTATTTTTTGCAAAATTTACTATAGAAAAGGAAATCCCTGGCGTAATTAAAATTTGCGACAGTAAAAAATGAATTTTTGAATAATTTACTATAGAAAAGGCAATCCCTGGCGTAATTAAAACTTGCGACAGTAAACAATTATTTTTTGCAAAATTTACTATAGAAAAGGCAATCCCTGGCGTAATTAAATTTGCGACAGTAAAAAATTATTTTTTGAATAATTTACTATAGAAAAGGCAATCCCTGGCGTAATTAAAACTTGCGACAGTAAAAAATTATTTTTTGCAAAATTTACTATAGAAAAGGCAATCCCTGGCGTAATTAAAATTTGCGACAGTAAAAAATTAATTTTTGCAAAATTTACTATAGAAAAGGCAATCCCTGACGTAACTAAAACTTGCGACAGTAAAAAATTATTTTTTGCAAAATTTACTATAGAAAAGGCAATCCCTGGCGTAATTAAAATTTGCGACAGTAAAAAATTATTTTTTGAATAATTTACTATAGAAAAGGCAATCCCTGGCGTAATTAAAATTTGCGACAGTAAAAAATTATTTTTTGCAAAATTTACTATAGAAAAGGCAATCCCTGGCGTAATTAAAATTTGCGACAGTAAAAAATTATTTTTTGAATAATTTACTATAGAAAAGGCAATCCCTGGCGTAATTAAAATTTGCGACACTAAACAATTATTTTTTGCAAAATTTACTATACAAAAGGCAATCCCTGGCGTAATTAAAATTTGAGAGAGGTAAAAAATTATTTTTTGAATAATTTACTATAGAAAAGGCAATCCCTGGCGTATTTAAAATTTGCAACAGTAAAAAATTATTTTTTGAATAATTTACTATAGAAAAGGCAATCCCTGGCGTAATTAAAATTTGCGACAGTAAAAAATTATTTTTTGAATAATTTACTATAGAAAAGGCAATCCCTGGCGTAATTAAAATTTGCGACAGTAAAAAATGAATTTTTGAATAATTTACTATAGAAAAGGCAATCCCTGGCGTAATTATAATTTGCGACAGTAAAAAATTATTTTTGAATAATTTACTATAGAAAAGGCAATCCATGGCGTAATTAAAATTTGAGCAGTATAAAATTATTTTTTGAATAATTTACTATAGAAAAGGCAATCGCTGGCGTAATTAAAACTTGCGACAGTAAAAAGTTATTTTTTGAATAATTTACTATAGAAAAGGCAATCCCTGGCGTATTTAAAATTTGAGACAGTAAAAAATTATTTTTTGAATAATTTACTATAGAAAAGGCAATCCCTGGCGTAATTATAATTTGCGACAGTAAAAAATTATTTTTTGAATAATTTACTATAGAAAAGGCAATCCCTGGCGTAATTAAATTTGCGACAGTAAAAAATTATTTTTTGCAAAATTTACTATAGAAAAGGCAATCCTTGGCGTAATTAAAATTTGCAACAGTAAAAAATTATTTTTTTGCAAAATTTACTATAGAAAAGGCAATCCCTGGCGTAATTATAATTTGCGACAGTAAAAAATTATTTTTTGAATAATTTACTATAGAAAAGGCAATCCCTGGCGTATTTAAAATTTGCAACAGTAAAAAATATTTTTTGAATAATTTACTATAGAAAAGGCAATCCCTGGCGTAATTAAAGTTTGCGACAGTAAAAAATTATTTTTTGAATAATTTACTATAGAAAAGGCAATCCCTGGCGTAATTAAAATTTGAGAGAGTAAAAAATGATTTTTTGCAAATTTACTATAGAAAAGGCAATCCCTGGCGTAATTAAAATTTGCGACAGTAAACAATTATTTTTTGCAAAATTTACTATAGAAAAGGCAATCCCTGGCGTAATTAAAATTGCGACACTAAACAATTATTTTTTGCAAAATTTACTATAGAAAAGGCAATCCCTGGCGTATTTAAAATTTGCGACAGTAAACAATTATTTTTTGCAAAATTTACTATAGAAAAGGAAATCCCTGGCGTAATTAAAATTTGCGACAGTAAAAAATGAATTTTTGAATAATTTACTATAGAAAAGGCAATCCCTGGCGTAATTAAAACTTGCGACAGTAAACAATTATTTTTTGCAAAATTTACTATAGAAAAGGCAATCCCTGGCGTAATTAAAATTTGCGACAGTAAAAAATTATTTTTTGAATAATTTACTATAGAAAAGGCAATCCCTGGCGTAATTAAAACTTGCGACAGTAAAAAATTATTTTTTGCAAAATTTACTATAGAAAAGGCAATCCCTGGCGTAATTAAAATTTGCGACAGTAAAAAATTAATTTTTGCAAAATTTACTATAGAAAAGGCAATCCCTGACGTAACTAAAACTTGCGACAGTAAAAAATTATTTTTTGCAAAATTTACTATAGAAAAGGCAATCCTGGCGTAATTAAAATTTGCGACAGTAAAAAATTATTTTTTGAATAATTTACTATAGAAAAGGCAATCCCTGGCGTAATTAAAATTTGCGACAGTAAAAAATTATTTTTTGCAAAATTTACTATAGAAAAGGCAATCCCTGGCGTAATTAAAATTTGCGACAGTAAAAAATTATTTTTTGAATAATTTACTATAGAAAAGGCAATCCCTGGCGTAATTAAAATTTGCGACACTAAACAATTATTTTTTGCAAAATTTACTATACAAAAGGCAATCCCTGGCGTAATTAAAATTTGCGACAGTAAAAAATTATTTTTTGAATAATTTACTATAGAAAAGGCAATCCCTGGCGTAATTAAAATTTGCGACAGTATAAAATTATTTTTTGAATAATTTACTATAGAAAAGGCAATCCCTGGCGTAATTAAAATTTGAGACACTAAACAATTATTTTTTGCAAAATTTACTATACAAAAGGCAATCCCTGGCGTATTTAAAATTTGAGACAGTAAAAAATTATTTTTTGAATAATTTACTATAGAAAAGGCAATCCCTGGCGTAATTAAAATTTGCGACAGTAAAAAATGAATTTTTGAATAATTTACTAAATAAAAGGCAATCCCTGAAGTAAGTAAAATTTGCGACACTAAACAATTATTTTTTGAATAATTTACTATAGAAAAGGCAATCCCTCGCGTAATTAAAATTTGCGACAATAAAAAATTATTTTTTGAATAATTTACTATAGAAAAGGCAATCCCTGGCGTATTTAAAATTTGCAACAGTAAAAAATTATTTTTTGCAAAATTTACTAAAGAAAAGGCAATCCCTGGCGTAATTAAAACTTGCGACAGTAAAAAATAATTTTTTGCAAAATTTACTATAGAAAAGGCAATCCCTGGCGTAATTAAAATTTGCGACACTAAACAATAATTTTTTGAATAATTTACTATACAAAAGGCAATCCCTGGCGTAATTAAAATTTGCGACAGTAAAAAATGATTTTTTGCAAAATTTACTATAGAAAAGGCAATCCCTGGCGTAATTAAAATTTGCGACAGTAAAAAATTAATTTTTGCAAAATTTACTATAGAAAAGGCAATCCCTGGGATATTTAAAATTTGCGACAGTAAACAATTATTTTTTGCAAAATTTACTATACAAAAGGCAATCCCTGGCGTATTTAAAATTTGCGACAGTAAAAAATTATTTTTTGAATAATTTACTATAGAAAAGGCAATCCCTGGCGTAATTAAAATTTGCGACAGTAAAAAATGAATTTTTGAATAATTTACTATAGAAAAGGCAATCCCTGGCGTAATTAAAATTTGCGACACTAAACACTTATTTTTTGAATAAGTTCCTATAGAAAAGGCAATCCCTGGCGTAATTAAAATTTGAGACAGTAAAAAATTGTTTTTTGAATAATTTACTATAGAAAAGGCAATCCCTGGCGTAATTAAAATTTGTGACAGAAAAAATTATTTTTTGAATAATTGACTAAAGAAAAGGCAATCCCTGTCGTATTTAAAATTTGAGACAGTAAAAAATTATTTTTGCAAAATTTACTATAGAAAAGGCAATCCCTGGCGTAATTAAAATTTGCGACACTAAACAATTAATTTTTGAATAATTTACTATAGAAAAGGCAATCCCTGGCGTAATTAAAATTTGCGGCAGTAAAAAATTATTTTTTGAATAATTTACTATAGAAAAGGCAATCCCTGGCGTATTTAAAATTTGCAACAGTAAAAAATTATTTTTTGAATAATTTACTATAGAAAAGGCAATCCCTGGCGTATTTAAAATTTGCGACAGTATAAAATTATTTTTTGAATAATTTACTATAGAAAAGGCAACCCTGGCGTATTTAAAATTTGCGACAGTATAAAATTATTTTTTGAATAATTTACTATAGAAAAGGCAATCCCTGGCGTAATTATAATTTGCGACAGTATAAAATAATTTTTGAATAATTTACTATAGAAAAGGCAATCCCTGGCGTAATTAAAATTTGCTAGACTAAACAATTATTTTTTGCAAAATTTACTATACAAAAGGCAATCCCTGGCGTAATTAAAATTTGAGACAGTAAAAATTATTTTTTGAATAATTTACTATAGAAAAGGCAATCCCTGGCGTAATTAAAATTTGCGACAGTAAAAAATGAATTTTTGAATAATGTACTATAGAAAAGGCAATCCCTGGCGTAATTAAAATTTGCGACAGTAAAAAATTATTTTTTGAATAATTTACTATAGAAAAGGCAATCCCTGGCGTAATTAAAATTTGCGACAGTAAAAAATTATTTTTTGCAAAATTTACTATAGAAAAGGCAATCTCTGGCGTAATTAAAACTTGCGACATTAAAAAATTATTTTTTGCAAAATTTACTATAGAAAAGGCAATCTCTGGCGTAATTAAAACTTGCGACAGTAAAAAATTATTTTTTGCAAAATTTACTATAGAAAAGGCAATCCCTGGCGTAATTAAAACTTGCGACAGTATAAAATTATTTTTTGAATAATTTACTATAGAAAAGGCAATCCCTGGCGTATTTAAAATTTGCGACAGTAAAAAATTATTTTTTGAATAATTTACTATAGAAAAGGCAATCCCTGGCATAATTAAAATTTGCGACAGTAAAAAATGAATTTTTGAATAATTTACTAAAGAAAAGGCAATCCCTGGCGTATTTAAAATTTGCGACAGTATAAAATTATTTTTTGAATAATTTACTATAGAAAAGGCAATCTCTGGCGTAATTATAATTTGCGACAGTAAAAAATTATTTTTTGCAAAATTTACTATAGAAAAGGCAATCCCTGGCGTAATTAAAACTTGCGACAGTATAAAATTATTTTTTGAATAATTTACTATAGAAAAGGCAATCCCTGGCGTAATTAAAATTTGAGACTGTAAAAAATGAATTTTTGAATAATTTACTATAGAAAAGGCAATCCCTGGCGTAATTATAATTTGCAACAGTAAAAAATTATTTTTTGAATAATTTACTATAGAAAAGGCAATCCCTGGCGTAATTAAAATTTGCGACAGTAAAAAATGAATTTTTGAATAATTTACTAAAGAAAAGGCAATCCCTGGCGTATTTAAAATTTGCGACAGTATAAAATTATTTTTTGAATAATTTACTATAGAAAAGGCAATCCCTGGCGTAATTAAAATTTGCGACAGTAAAAAATTAATTTTTGCAAAATTTACTATAGAAAAGGCAATCCCTGGCGTATTTAAAATTTGCAACAGTAAAAAATTATTTTTTGAATAATTTACTATAGAAAAGGCAATCCCTGGCGTAATTAAAATTTGAGACAGTAAAAAATTATTTTTTGAATAATTTAATATAGAAAAGGCAATCCCTGGCGTAATTAAAATTTGCGACAGTAAAAAATTATTTTTTGAATAATTTACTATAGAAAAGGCAATCACTGGCGTAATTATAATTTGCGACAGTAAACAATTATTTTTTGCAAAATTTACTATAGAAAAGGCAATCCCTGGCGTAATTAAAATTTGCGACAGTAAACAATTATTTTTTGCAAAATTTACTATAGAAAAGGCAATCCCTGGCGTAATTAAAATTTGAGACTGTAAAAAATGAATTTTTGAATAATTTACTATAGAAAAGGCAATCCCTGGCGTAATTATAATTTGCAACAGTAAAAAATTATTTTTTGAATAATTTACTATAGAAAAGGCAATCCCTGGCGTAATTAAAATTTGAGACAGTAAAAAATTATTTTTTGCAAAATTTACTATAGAAAAGGCAATCCCTGGCGTAATTAAAATTTTAGACAGTAAAAAATGTATTTTTGAATAATTTACTATAGAAAAGGCAATCTCTGGCGTAATTATAATTTGCGACAGTAAAAAATTATTTTTTGCAAAATTTACTATAGAAAAGGCAATCCCTGGCGTAATTAAAATTTGCGACAGTAAAAAATTAATTTTTGCAATATTTACAATAGAAAAGGCAATCCCTGGCATAATTAAAACTTGCGACAGTATAAAATTATTTTTTGAATAATTTACTATAGAAAAGGCAATCCCTGGCGTAATTAAAATTTGAGACTGTAAAAAATTAATTTTTGAATAATTTACTATAGAAAAGGCAATCCCTGCCGTAATTATAATTTGCAAGAGTAAAAAATTATTTTTTGAATAATTTACTATAGAAAAGGCAATCCCTGGCGTAATTAAAATTTGCGACAGTATAAAATTATTTTTTGAATAATTTACTATAGAAAAGGCAATCCCTGGCGTAATTAAAATTTGCGACAGTAAAAAATTAATTTTTGCAAAATTTACTATAGAAAAGGCAATCCCTGGCGTATTTAAAATTTGCAACAGTAAAAAATTATTTTTTGAATAATTTACTATAGAAAAGGCAATCCCTGGCGTAATTAAAATTTGAGACAGTAAAAAATTATTTTTTGAATAATTTAATATAGAAAAGGCAATCCCTGGCGTAATTAAAATTTGCGACAGTAAAAAATTATTTTTTGAATAATTTACTATAGAAAAGGCAATCCCTGGCGTAATTATAATTTGCGACAGTAAACAATTATTTTTTGCAAAATTTACTATAGAAAAGGCAATCCCTGGCGTAATTAAAATTTGCGACAGTAAACAATTATTTTTTGCAAAATTTACTATAGAAAAGGCAATCCCTGGAGTAATTAAAATTTGAGACTGTAAAAAATGAATTTTTGAATAATTTACTATAGAAAAGGCAATCCCTGGCGTAATTATAATTTGCAACAGTAAAAAATTATTTTTTGAATAATTTACTATAGAAAAGGCAATCCCTGGCGTAACTAAAATTTGAGACAGTAAAAAATTATTTTTTGCAAAATTTACTATAGAAAAGGCAATCCCTGGCGTAATTAAAATTTGAGACAGTAAAAAATGAATTTTTGAATAATTTACTGTAGAAAAGGCAATCCCTGGCGTAATTATAATTTGCGACAGTAAAAAATGAATTTTTGAATAATTTACTATAGAAAAGGCAATCCCTGGCGTAATTATAATTTGCGACAGTAAAAAATTATTTTTTGAATAATTTACTATAGAAAAGGCAATCCCTGGCGTATTTAAAATTTGCGACAGTAAAAAATGAATTTTTGAATAATTTACTATAGAAAAGGCAATTCCTGGCGTAATTAAAATTTGCGACACTAAACAATTATTTTTTGAATAATTTACTATAGAAAAGGCAATCCCTGGCGTATTTAAAATTTGCGACACTAAACAATTATTTTTTGCAAAATTTACTATAGAAAAGGCAATCCCTGGCGTAATTAAAATTTGCGACAGTAAAAAATTATTTTTTGAATAATTTACTATAGAAAAGGCAATCCCTGGCGTAATTAAAATTTGTGACAGAAAAAATTATTTTTTGAATAATTTACTATAGAAAAGGCAATCCTTGGCGTATTTAAAATTTGAGACAATAAAAAATTATTTTTTTTTGAATAATTTACTATAGAAAAGGCAATCCCTGGCGTAATTAAAATTTGCGACAGTAAAAAATTATTTTTTGAATAATTTACTATAGAAAATGCAATCCCTGGCGTAATTAAAATTTGCGACAGTAAACAATTAGTTTTTGCATAATTTACTATAGAAAAGGCAATCCCTGGCGTAATTAAAATTTGCGACAGTAAAAAATGAATTGTTGAATAATTTACTATAGAAAAGGCAATCCCTGGCGTAATTAAAATTTGCGACACTAAACAATTATTTTTTGAATAATTTACTATAGAAAAGGCAATCCCTGGCGTAGTTAAAATTTGCGACAGTAAAAAATGAATTTTTGAATAATTTACTATAGAAAAGGCAATCCCTGGCGTAATTAAAATTTGAGACAGTAAAAAATTATTTTTTGAATAATTTACTATAGAAAAGGCAATCCCTGGCGTAATTAAAATTTGTGACAGAAAAAATTATTTTTTGAATAATTTACTATAGAAAAGGCAATCCCTGGCGTAATTAAAATTTGCGACACTAAACAATTATTTTTTGAATAATTTACTATAGAAAAGGCAATCCCTGGCGTAATTATAATTTGCGACAGTATAAAATTATTTTTTGAATAATTCACTATAAAAAAGGCAATCCCTGGCGTAATTAAAATTTGCGACAGTAAAAAATTATTTTTTGAATAATTTACTATAGAAAAGGCAATCCCTGGCGTAATTAAAATTTGCGACAGTAAAAAATTATTTTTTGCAAAATTTACTATAGAAAAGGCAATCCCTGGCGTAATTATAATTTGCGACAGTAAAAAATTATTTTTTGCAAAATTTACTATAGAAAAGGCAATCCCTGGCGTAATTAAAATTTGCGACAGTAAAAAATTATTTTTTGCAAAATTTACTATAGAAAAGGCAATCCCTGGCCTAATTAAAATTTACGACAGTAAAAAATTATTTTTTGAATAATTTACTATAGAAAAGGCAATCCCTGGCGTAATTATAATTTGCGACAGAAAAAAATTATTTTTTGCAAAACTTACTATACAAAAGGCAATACCTGGCGTATTTAAAATTTGCGACAGTAAAAAATTATTTTTTGAATAATTTACTGTAGAAAAGGCAATCCCTGGCGTAATTAAAATTTGCGACAGTAAAAAATGAATTTTTGAATAATTTACTAAAGAAAAGGCAATCCCTGGCGTATTTAAAATTTGCGACAGTATAATATTATTTTTTGAATAATTTACTATAGAAAAGGCAATCCCTGGCGTAATTATAATTTGCGACAGTAAAAAATTATTTTTTGCAAAATTTACTATAGAAAAGGCAATCCCTGGCGTAATTAAAATTTGCGACAGAAAAAAATTAATTTTTGCAAAATTTACTATAGAAAAGGCAATCCCTGGCGTAATTAAAACCTGCGACAGTATAAAATTATTTTTTGAATAATTTACTATAGAAAAGGCAATCCCTGGCGTAATTAAAATTTGCGACACTAAACAATAATTTTTTGCAAAATTTACTATACAAAAGGCAATCCCTGGCGTAATTAAAATTTGCGACAGTATAAAATTATTTTTTGAATAACTTACTATAGAAAAGGCAATCACTGGCGTAATTAAAATTTGCGACAGTAAAAAAAAAATTTTTGCAAAATTTACTATAGAAAAGGCAATACCTGGCGTATTTAAAATTTGCAACAGTAAAAAATTATTTTTTGAATAATTTACTATAGAAAAGGCAATCCCTGGCGTAATTAAAATTTGAGACAGTAAAAATTATTTTTTGAATAATTTACTATAGAAAAGGCAATCCCTGGCGTAATTAAAATTTGCGACAGTAAAAAATTATTTTTTGAATAATTTACTATAGAAAAGGCAATCCCTGGCGTAATTAAAATTTGCGACAGTAAACAATTATTTTTTGCAAAATTTACTATAGAAAAGGCAATCCCTGGCGTAATTAAAATTTGCGACAGTAAACAATTATTTTTTGCAAAATTTACTATAGAAAAGGCAATCCCTGGCGTAATTAAAATTTGAGACTGTAAAAAATGAATTTTTGAATAATTTACTATAGAAAAGGCAATCCCTGGCGTAATTATAATTTGCAACAGTAAAAAATTATTTTTTGAATAATTTACTATAGAAAAGGCAATCCCTGGCGTAATTAAAATTTGCGACAATAAAAAAGGAATATTTGAATAATTTACTATAGAAAAGGCAATCCCTGGCGTAATTAAAATTTGAGACAGTAAAAAATTATTTTTTGCAAAATTTACTATAGAAAAGGCAATCCCTGGAGTAATTAAAATTTGAAACAGTAAAAAATGAATTTTTGAATAATTTACTATAGAAAAGGCAATCCCTGGCGTAATTATAATTTGCGACAGTAAAAAATTAATTTTTGAATAATTTACTATAGAAAAGGCAATCCCTGGCGTAATTATAATTTGCGACAGTAAAAAATTATTTTTTGAATAACTTACTATAGAAAAGGCAATCCCTGGCGTATTTAAAATTTGCGACAGTAAAAAATGAATTTTTGAATAATTTACTATAGAAAAGGCAATCCCTGGCGTAATTAAAATTTGCGAAACTAAACAATTATTTTTTGAATAATTTACTATAGAAAAGGCAACCCCTGGCGTATTTAAAATTTGCGACACTAAACAATTATTTCTTGCAAAATTTACTATAGAAAAGGCAATCCCTGGCGTAATTAAAATTTGCGACAGTAAAAAATTATTTTTTGAATAATTTACTATAAAAAGGCAATCCGTGGCGTAATTAAAATTTGTGACAGAAAAAATTATTTTTTGAATAATTTACTATAGAAAAGGCAATCCTTGGCGTATTTAAAATTTGAGACAGTAAAAAATTATTTTTTTGAATAATTTACTATAGAAAAGGCAATCCCTGGCGTAATTAAAATTTGCGACAGTAAAAAATTATTTTTTGAATAATTTACTATAGAAAAGGCAATCCCTGGCGTAATTAAAATTTGCGACAGTAAACAATTAGTTTTTGAATAATTTACTATAGAAAAGGCAATCCCTGGCGTAATTAAAATTTGCGACAGTAAAAACTTAATTTTTGAATAATTTACTATAGAAAAGGCAATCCCTGGCGTAATTAAAATTTGCGACACTAAACAATTATTTTTTGAATAATTTACTATAGAAAAGGCAATCCCTGGCGTAATTAAAATTTGCGACAGTAAAAAATGAATTTTTGAATAATTTACCATAGAAAAGGCAATCCCTGGCGTAATTAAAATTTGAGACAGTAAAAAATTATTTTTTGAATAATTTACTATAGAAAAGGCAATCCCTGGCGTAATTAAAATTTGTGACAGAAAAAATTATTTTTTGGATAATTTACTATATAAAAGGCAATCCCTGGCGTAATTAAAATTTGTGACAGAAAAAATTATTTTTTGAATAATTTACTATAGAAAAGGCAATCCCTGGCGTAATTAAAATTTGCGACAGTAAAAATTACTTTTTGAATAATTTACTATAGAAAAGGCAATCCCTGGCGTAATTAAAATTTGCGACAGTAAAAAATTATTTTTTGCAAAATTTACTATAGAAAAGGCAATCCCTGGCGTAATTAAAATTTGCGACAGTAAAAAATTAATTTTTGCAAAATTTACTATAGAAAAGGCAATCCCTGGCGTAATTAAAATTTGCGACAGTAAAAAATTAATTTTTGAATAATTTACTATAGAAAAGGCAATCCCTGGCGCAATTATAATTTGCGACACTAAACAATTATTTTTTGAATAATTTACTATAGAAAAGGCAATCTCTGGCGTAATTAAAATTTGAGACAGTAAAAAATTATTTTTTGCAAAATTTACTATAGAAAAGGCAATCCCTGGCGTAATTAAAATTTGCGACAGTAAAAAATTAATTTTTGCAAAATTTAGTATAGAAAAGGCAATCCCTGGCGTATTTAAAATTTGAGACAGTAAAAAATTATTTTTTGAATAATTTACTATAGAAAAGGCAATCCCTGGCGTAATTAAAATTTGCGACAGTAAAAAATTATTTTTTGAATAATTTACTATAGAAAAGGCAATCCCTGGCGTAATTATAATTTGCGACAGTAAAAAATGAATTTTTGAATAATTTACTATAGAAAAGGCAATCCCTGGCGTAATTAAAATTTGAGACAGTAAAAAATTAATTTTTGCAAAATTTACTATAGAAAAGGCAATCCCTGGCGTAATTAAAATTTGCGACAGTAAAAAATTATTTTTTGCAAAATTTACTATAGAAATGGCAATCCCTGGCGTAATTAAAATTTGTGACAGAAAAAAATATTTTTTGAATAATTTACTATAGAAAAGGCAATCCCTGGCGTAATTAAAATTTGCGACAGTAAAAATTACTTTTTGAATAATTTACTATAGAAAAGGCAATCCCTGGCGTAATTAAAATTTGCGACAGTAAAAAATTATTTTTTGCAAAATTTACTATAGAAAAGGCAATCCCTGGCGTAATTAAAATTTGCGACAGTAAAAAATTAATTTTTGCAAAATTTACTATAGAAAAGGCAATCCCTGGCGTAATTAAAATTTGCGACAGTAAAAAATTAATTTTTGAATAATTTACTATAGAAAAGGCAATCCCTGGCGCAATTATAATTTGCGACACTAAACAATTATTTTTTGAATAATTTACTATAGAAAAGGCAATCTCTGGCGTAATTAAAATTTGAGACAGTAAAAAATTATTTTTTGCAAAATTTACTATAGAAAAGGCAATCCCTGGCGTAATTAAAATTTGCGACAGTAAAAAATTAATTTTTGCAAAATTTAGTATAGAAAAGGCAATCCCTGGCGTATTTAAAATTTGAGACAGTAAAAAATTATTCTTTGAATAATTTACTATAGAAAAGGCAATCCCTGGCGTAATTAAAATTTGCGACAGTAAAAAATTATTTTTTGAATAATTTACTATAGAAAAGGCAATCCCTGGCGTAATTATAATTTGCGACAGTAAAAAATGAATTTTTGAATAATTTACTATAGAAAAGGCAATCCCTGGCGTAATTAAAATTTGAGACAGTAAAAAATTAATTTTTGCAAAATTTACTATAGAAAAGGCAATCCCTGGCGTAATTAAAATTTGCGACAGTAAAAAATTATTTTTTGCAAAATTTACTATAGAAATGGCAATCCCTGGCGTAATTAAAATTTGTGACAGAAAAAATTATTTTTTGAATAATTTACTATAGAAAAGGCAATCCCTGGCGTAATTAAAATTTGCGACACTAAACAATTATTTTTTGAATAATTTACTATAGAAAAGGCAATCCCTGGCGTAATTATAATTTGCGACAGTATAAAATTATTTTTTGAATAATTCACTATAGAAAAGGCAATCCCTGGTGTAATTAAAATTTGCGACAGTAAAAAATTATTTTTTGAATAATTTACTATAGAAAAGGCAATCCCTGGCGTAATTAAAATTTGCGACAGTAAAAAAATATTTTTTGCAAAATTTACTATAGAAAAGGCAATCCCTGGCGTAATTATAATTTGCGACAGTAAAAAATTATTTTTTGCAAAATTTACTATAGAAAAGGCAATCCCTGGCGTAATTAAAATTTGCGACAGTAAAAAATTATTTTTTGCAAAATTTACTATAGAAAAGGCAATCCCTGGCGTAATTAAAATTTGCGACAGTAAAGATGAATTTTTGAATAATTTACTATAGAAAAGGCAATCCCTGTCATAATTAAAATTTGCGACACTAAACAATTATTTTTTGAATAATTTACTATAGAAAAGGCAATCCCTGGCGTAATTAAAATTTGCGACAGTAAAAAATGAATTTTTGAATAATTTACTATAGAAAAGGCAATCCCTGGCGTAATTAAAATTTGAGACAGTAAAAAATTATTTTTTGAATAATTTACTATAGAAAAGGCAATCCCTGGCGTAATTAAAATTTGTGACAGAAAAAAATATTTTTTGAATAATTTACTATAGAAAAGGAATCCCTGGCGTAATTAAAATTTGCGACACTAAACAATTATTTTTTGAATAATTTACTATAGAAAAGGCAATCCCTGGCGTAATTATAATTTGCGACAGTATAAAATTATTTTTTGAATAATTCACTATAGAAAAGGCAATCCCTGGCGTAATTAAAATTTGTGACAGAAAAAATTATTTTTTGGATAATTTACTATAGAAAAGGCAATCCCTGGCGTAATTAAAATTTGTGACAGAAAAAATTATTTTTTGAATAATTTACTATAGAAAAGGCAATCCCTGGCGTAATTAAAATTTGCGACAGTAAAAATTACTTTTTGAATAATTTACTATAGAAAAGGCAATCCCTGGCGTAATTAAAATTTGCGACAGTAAAAAATTATTTTTTGCAAAATTTACTATAGAAAAGGCAATCCCTGGCGTAATTAAAATTTGCGACAGTAAAAAATTAATTTTTGCAAAATTTACTATAGAAAAGGCAATCCCTGGCGTAATTAAAATTTGCGACAGTAAAAAATTAATTTTTGAATAATTTACTATAGAAAAGGCAATCCCTGGCGTAATTATAATTTGCGACACTAAACAATTATTTTTTGAATAATTTACTACAGAAAAGGCAATCTCTGGCGTAATTAAAATTTGAGACAGTAAAAAATTATTTTTTGCAAAATTTACTATAGAAAAGGCAATCCCTGGCGTAATTAAAATTTGCGACAGTAAAAAATTAATTTTTGCAAAATTTAGTATAGAAAAGGCAATCCCTCGCGTATTTAAAATTTGAGACAGTAAAAAATTATTTTTTGAATAATTTACTATAGAAAAGGCAATCCCTGGCGTAATTAAAATTTGCGACAGTAAAAAATTATTTTTTGAATAATTTACTATAGAAAAGGCAATCCCTGGCGTAATTATAATTTGCGACAATAAAAAATGAATTTTTGAATAATTTACTATAGAAAAGGCAATCCCTGGCGTAATTAAAATTTGAGACAGTAAAAAATTAATTTTTGCAAAATTTACTATAGAAAAGGCAATCCCTGGCGTAATTAAAATTTGCGAGAGTTAAAAATTATTTTTTGCAAAATTTACTATAGAAAAGGCAATCCCTGGCGTAATTAAAATTTGCGACAGTAAAAAATTATTTTTTGCAAAATTTACTATAGAAAAGGCAATCCCTGGCGTAATTAAAATTTGAGACAGTAAAAAATGAATTTTTGAATAATTTACTATAGAAAAGGCAATCCTTGGCGTAATTAAAATTTGCGACAGTAAAAAATTATTTTTTGAATAATTTACTATAGAAAAGGCAATCCCTGGCGTAATTAAAATTTGCGACACTAAACAATTATTTTTTGCAAAATTTACTATAGAAAAGGCAATCCCTGGCGTAATTATAATTTGCGACAGTAAAAAATGAATTTTTGAATAATTTACTATAGAAAAGGCAATCCCTGGCGTAATTAAAATTTGAGACAGTAAAAAATTATTCTTTGAATAATTTACTATAGAAAAGGCAATCCCTGGCGTAATTAAAATTTGCGACACTAAACAATTATTTTTTGCAAAAATTTACTATAGAAAAGGCAATCCCTGGCGTATTTAAAAGTTGCGACAGTAAAAAATTATTTTTTGCAAAATTTACTATAGAAAAGGCAATCCCTGGCGTAATTAAAATTTGCGACAGTACAAAATGAATTTTTGCAAAATTTACTATAGAAAAGGCAATCCCTGGCGTAATTAAAATTTGCGACAGTAAAAAATTATTTTTTGCAAAATTTACTATAGAAAAGGCAATCCCTGGCGTAATTAAAATTTGCAACAGCAAAAAATTTTTTTTTGCAAAATTTACTATTCAAAAGGCAATCCCTGGCATATTTAAAATTTGCGACACTAAACAATTATTTTTTGCAAAATTTACTATAGAAAAGGCAATCCCTGGCGTATTTAAAATTTGCGACAGTAAAAAATTATTTTTTGAATAATTTACTATAGAAAAGGCAATCCCTGTCGTAATTAAAATTTGCAACAGTAAAAAATTATTTTTTGAATAATTTACTATAGAAAAGGCAATCCCTGGCGTAATTAAAATTTGCGACAGCAAAAATTATTTTTTGCAAAATTTACTATAGAAAAGGCAATCCCTGGCGTAATTAAAATTTGCGACAGTAAAAAATGAATTTTTGAATAATTTACTATAGAAAAGGCAATCCCTGGCGTAATTAAAACTTGCGACAGGAAAAAATTATTTTTTGAATAATTTACTATAGAAAAGGCAATCCCTGGCGTAATTAAAATTTGCGACACTAAACAATTATTTTTTGCAAAATTTACTATGGAAAAAGCAATCCCTGGCGTAATTAAAATTTGCGACAGTAAAAAATGAATTTTTGAATAATTTACTATAGAAAAGGCAATTCCTGGCGTAATTAAAATTTGCGACAGTAAAAAATTATTTTTTGCAAAATTTACTATAGAAAAGGCAATCCCCGGCGTATTTAAAATTTGAGACAGTAAAAAATGAATTTTTGAATAATTTACTATAGAAAAGGCAATCCCTGGCGTAATTAAAATTTGAGACAGTAAAAAATTATTTTTTGAATAATTTACTATAGAAAAGGCAATCCCTGGCGTAGTTAAAATTTGCGACACTAAACAATTATTTTTTGCAAAATTTACTATAGAAAAGGCAATCCCTGGCGTAATTATAATTTGCAGCAGTAAAAAATTATTTTTTGCAAAATTTACTATAGAAAAGGCAATCCCTGGCGTAATTAAAATTTGAGACAGTAAAAAATTATTTTTTGAATAATTTACTATAGAAAAGGCAATCCCTGGCGTAATTAAAATTTGCGACAGTAAAAAATTAATTTTTGAATAATTTACTATAGAAAAGGCAATCCCTGGCGTAATTATAATTTGCTACAGTAAAAAATTATTTTTTGAATAATTTACTATAGAAAAGGCAATCCCTGGCGTAATTCAAATTTGCAACAGTAAAAATTATTTTTTGAATAATTTACTATAGAAAAGGCAATCCCTGGCGTAATTAAAATTTGAGACAGTAAAAAATTATTTTTTGCAAAATTTACTATAGAAAAGGCAATCCCCGGCGTATTTAAAATTTGAGACACTTTGCAACAGTAAAAAATTATTTTTTGAATAATTTACTATAGAAAAGGCAATCCCTGGCGTAATTAAAATTTGCGACAGCAAAAATTATTTTTTGCAAAATTTACTATAGAAAAGGCAATCCCTGGCGTAATTAAAATTTGCGACAGTAAAAAATGAATTTTTGAATAATTTACTATAGAAAAGGCAATCCCTGGCGTAATTAAAATTTGCGACAGGAAAAAATTATTTTTTGAATAATTTACTATAGAAAAGGCAATCCCTGGCGTAATTAAAATTTGCGACACTAAACAATTATTTTTTGCAAAATTTACTATGGAAAAAGCAATCCCTGGCGTAATTAAAATTTGCGACAGTAAAAAATGAATTTTTGAATAATTTACTATAGAAAAGGCAATTCCTGGCGTAATTAAAATTTGCGACAGTAAAAAATTATTTTTTGCAAAATTTACTATAGAAAAGGCAATCCCCGGCGTATTTAAAATTTGAGACAGTAAAAAATGAATTTTTGAATAATTTACTATAGAAAAGGCAATCCCTGGCGTAATTAAAATTTGAGACAGTAAAAAATTATTTTTTGAATAATTTACTATAGAAAAGGCAATCCCTGGCGTAATTAAAATTTGCGACACTAAACAATTATTTTTTGCAAAATTTACTATAGAAAAGGCAATCCCTGGCGTAATTATAATTTGCAGCAGTAAAAAATTATTTTTTGCAAAATTTACTATAGAAAAGGCAATCCCTGGCGTAATTAAAATTTGAGACAGTAAAAAATTATTTTTTGAATAATTTACTATAGAAAAGGCAATCCCTGGCGTAATTAAAATTTGCGACAGTAAAAAATTAATTTTTGAATAATTTACTATAGAAAAGGCAATCCCTGGCGTAATTATAATTTGCGACAGTAAAAAATTATTTTTTGAATAATTTACTATAGAAAAGGCAATACCTGGCGTAATTCAAATTTGCAACAGTAAAAATTATTTTTTGAATAATTTACTATAGAAAAGGCAATCCCTGGCGTAATTAAAATTTGCAACAGTAAAAATGAATTTTTGAATAATTTACTATAAAAAAGGCAATCCCTGGCGTAATTAAAATTTGCGACACTAAACAATTATTTTTTGCAAAATTTACTATAGAAAAAGCAATCCCTGGCGTAATTATAATTTGCGACAGTAAAAATTTAATTTTTGAATAATTTACTATAGAAAAGGCAATCCCTGGCGTAATTAAAATTTGCGACACTAAACAATTATTATTTTTGAATAATTTACTATAGAAAAGGCAATCCCTGGCGTAATTAAAATTTGCGACACTAAACAATTATTTTTTGCAAAATTTACTATAGAAAAGGCAATCCCTGGCGTAATTATAATTTGCAGCAGTAAAAAATTATTTTTTGCAAAATTTACTATAGAAAAGGCAATCCCTGGCGTAATTAAAATTTGAGACAGTAAAAAATTATTTTTTGAATAATTTACTATAGAAAAGGCAATCCCTGGCGTAATTAAAATTTGCGACAGTAAAAAATTAATTTTTGAATAATTTACTATAGAAAAGGCAATCCCTGGCGTAATTATAATTTGCGACAGTAAAAAATTATTTTTTGAATAATTTACTATAGAAAAGGCAATACCTGGCGTAATTCAAATTTGCAACAGTAAAAATTATTTTTTGAATAATTTACTATAGAAAAGGCAATCCCTGGCGTAATTAAAATTTGCAACAGTAAAAATGAATTTTTGAATAATTTACTATAAAAAAGGCAATCCCTGGCGTAATTAAAATTTGCGACACTAAACAATTATTTTTTGCAAAATTTACTATAGAAAAAGCAATCCCTGGCGTAATTATAATTTGCGACAGTAAAAATTTAATTTTTGAATAATTTACTATAGAAAAGGCAATCCCTGGCGTAATTAAAATTTGCGACACTAAACAATTATTATTTTTGAATAATTTACTATAGAAAAGGCAATCCCTGGCGTAATTAAAATTTGCGACAGTAAAAAATTATTTTTTGAATAATTTACTATAGAAAAGGCAATCCCTGGCGTAATTAAAATTTGCGACAGTAAACAATTAGTTTTTGAATAATTTACTATAGAAAAGGCAATCCCTGGCGTAATTAAAATTTGCGACAGTAAAAAATGAATTTTTGAATAATTTACTATAGAAAAGGCAATCCCTGGCGTAATTATAATTTGCAACAGTAAAAAATTATTTTTTGAATAATTTACTATAGAAAAGGCAATACCTGGCGTAATTAAAATTTGCGACAGTAAAAAATGAATATTTGAATAATTTACTATAGAAAAGCCAATCCCTGGCGTAATTAAAATTTGAGACAGTAAAAAATTATTTTTTAAATAATTTACTATAGAAAAGGCAATCCCTGGCGTAATTAAAATTTGTGACAGAAAAAATTATTTTTTGAATAATTTACTATAGAAAAGGCAATCCCTGGCGTAATTAAAATTTGCGACAGTAAAAAATGAATATTTGAATAATTTACAATAGAAAAGCCAATCCCTGGCGTAATTAAGATTTGAGACAGTATAAAAGTATTTTTTGAATAATTCACTATAGAAAAGGCATTCCCTGGCGTAATTAAAATTTGCGACAGTAAAAAATGAATATTTGAATAATTTACTATAGAAAAGCCAATCCCTGGCGTAATTATAATTTGCGACAGTAAAAAATTATTTTTTGCAAAATTTACTATAGAAAAGGCAATCCCTGGCGTAATTAAAATTTGCGACAGTAAAAAATAATTTTTTGAATAATTTGCTATAGAAAAGGCAATCCCTGGCGTAATTATAATTTGCGACAGTATAAAATTATTTTTTGAATAATTCACTATAGAAAAGGCAATCCCTGGCGGAATTAAAATTTGTGACAGAAAAAATTATTTTTTGAATAATTTACTATAGAAAAGGCAATCCTTGGCGTATTTAAAATTTGAGACAGTAAAAAATTATTTTTTTTGAATAATTTACTATAGAAAAGGCAATCCCTGGCGTAATTAAAATTTGCGACAGTAAAAAATTATTTTTTGAATAATTTACTACAGAAAAGGCAATCCCTGGCGTAATTAAAATTTGCGACAGTAAACAATTAGTTTTTGAATAATTTACTATAGAAAAGGCAATCCCTGGCGTAATTAAAATTTGCGACAGTAAAAAATGAATTTTTGAATAATTTACTATAGAAAAGGCAATCCCTGGCGTAATTAAAATTTGCGACACTAAACAATTATTTTTTGAATAATTTACTATAGAAAAGGCAATCCCTGGCGTAATTAAAATTTGCGACAGTAAAAAATGAATTTTTGAATAATTTACTATAGAAAAGGCAATCCCTGGCGTAATTAAAATTTGCGACAGTAAAAAATGAATTTTTGAATAATTTACTATACAAAAGGCAATCCCTGGCGTAATTAAAATTTGAGACAGTAAAAAATTATTTTTTGAATAATTTACTATAGAAAAGGCAATCCCTGGCGTAATTAAAATTTGTGACAGAAAAAAATATTTTTTGAATAATTTACTATAGAAAAGGCAATCCCTGGCGTAATTAAAATTTGCGACACTAAACAATTATTTTTTGAATAATTTACTATAGAAAAGGCAATCCCTGGCGTAATTATAATTTGCGACAGTATAAATTATTTTTTGAATAATTCACTATAGAAAAGGCAATCGCTGGCGTAATTAAAATTTGTGACAGAAAAAATTATTTTTTGGATAATTTACTATAGAAAAGGCAATCCCTGGCGTAATTAAAATTTGTGACAGAAAAAATTATTTTTTGAATAATTTACTATAGAAAAGGCAATCCCTGGCGTAATTAAAATTTGCGACAGTAAAAATTACTTTTTGAATAATATTCTATAGAAAAGGCAATCCCTGGCGTAATTAAAATTTGCGACAGTAAAAAATGAATTTTTGAATAATTTACTATAGAAAAGGCAATCCCTGGCGTAATTAAAATTTGAGACAGTAAAAAATTATTTTTTGAATAATTTACTATAGAAAAGGCAATCCCTGGCGTAATTAAAATTTGTGACAGAAAAAAATATTTTTTGAATAATTTACTATAGAAAAGGCAATCCCTGGCGTAATTAAAATTTGCGACACTAAACAATTATTTTTTGAATAATTTACTATAGAAAAGGCAATCCCTGGCGTAATTAAAATTTGCGACAGTAAAAAATGAATTTTTGAATAATTTACTATAGAAAAGGCAATCCCTGGCGTAATTAAAATTTGCGACAGTAAAAAATGAATTTTTGAATAATTTACTATAGAAAAGGCAATCCCTGGCGTAATTAAAATTTGAGACAGTAAAAAATTATTTTTTGAATAATTTACTATAGAAAAGGCAATCCCTGGCGTAATTAAAATTTGCGAAAGTAAAAAATTATTTTTTGCAAAATTTACTATAGAAAAGGCAATCCCTGGCGTAATTAAAATTTGCGACAGTAAAAATTAATTTTTGCAAAATTTACTATAGAAAAGGCAATCCCTGGCGTAATTAAAATTTGCGACAGTAAAAAATTAATTTTTGAATAATTTACTATAGAAAAGGCAATCCCTGGCGTAATTATAATTTGCGACACTAAACAATTATTTTTTGAATAATTTACTATAGAAAAGGCAATCTCTGGCGTAATTAAAATTTGAGACAGTAAAAAATTATTTTTTGCAAAATTTACTATAGAAAAGGCAATCCCTGGCGTAATTAAAATTTGCGACAGTAAAAAATTAATTTTTGCAAAATTTAGTATAGAAAAGGCAATCCCTGGCGTATTTAAAATTTGAGACAGTAAAAATTATTTTTTGAATAATTTACTATAGAAAAGGCAATCCCTGGCGTAATTAAAATTTGCGACAGTAAAAAATTATTTTTTGAATAATTTACTATAGAAAAGGCAATCCCTGGCGTAATTATAATTTGCGACAGTAAAAAATGAATTTTTGAATAATTTACTATAGAAAAGGCAATCCCTGGCGTAATTAAAATTTGAGACAGTAAAAAATTAATTTTTGCAAAATTTACTATAGAAAAGGCAATCCCTGGCGTAATTAAAATTTGCGAGAGTAAAAAATTATTTTTTGCAAAATTTACTATAGAAAAGGCAATCCCTGGCGTAATTAAAATTTGTGACAGTAAAAATTATTTTTTGCAAAATTTACTACAGAAAAGGCAATCCCTGGCGTAATTAAAATTTGAGACTGTAAAAAATGAATTTTTGAATAATTTACTATAGAAAAGGCAATCCCTGGCGTAATTAAAATTTGCGACAGTAAA
>CAWVNZ010000401.1:0-68241 GCA_963930735.1 Dioctria linearis | reverse complement strand
ATAGTAAATTATTCAAAAAATAATTTTATACTGTCGCAAATTTTAAATACGCCAGTGATTGCCTTTTCTATAGTAAATTATTCGAAAAATAATTTTTTACTGTCTCAAATTTTAATTGCGCCAGGGATTGCCTTTTCTATAGAAAATTTTGCAAAAAATAATTTTTTACTGTCGCAAATTACAATTACGCCAGGATTGTTTTTCTATAGTAAATTTTGCAAAAAATAATTGTTTAGTGTCGCAAATTTTAATTACGCCTGGGATTGCCTTTTCTATAGTAAATTATTCAAAAAATAATTTTTTCTGTCACAAATTTTAATAACGCCAGGGATTGCCTTTTCTATAGTAAATTATTCAAAAATTCATTTTTTACTGTCGCAAATTTTAAATACGCCAGGGATTGCCTTTTGTATAGTAAATTTTGCAAAAAATAATTTTTTCTGTCACAAATTTTAATTACGCCAGGGATTGCCTTTTCTATAGTAAATTATTCAAAAAATAATTTTTTCTGTCACAAATTTTAATTACGCCAGGGATTGACTTTTCTATAGTAAATTATTCAAAAAATAATTTTTAGTGCCGCAAATTTTAATTACGCCAGGGATTGCCTTTTCTATAGTAAATTATTCAAAAATTCTTTATTTCCTGTCTCAAATTTTAATTACGCCAGGGATTGCCTTTTCTATAGTAAATTATTCAAAAAATAATTGTTTACTGTCGCAAATTTTAATTACGCCAGGGATTGCCTTTTCTATAGTAAATTATTCAAAATTCATTTTTTACTGTCGCAAATTTTAATTACGCCAGGGATTGCCTTTTCTATAGTAAATTATTCAAAAACTAATTGTTTACTGTTGCAAATTTTAAATACGCCAGGGATTGCCTTTTCTATAGTAAATTTTGCAAAAAATTATTGTTTAGTGTCGCAAATTTTAATTACGCCAGGGATTGCCTTTTCTATAGTAAATTATTCAAAAATTCATTTTTTAGTGTCGCAAATTTTAATTACGCCAGGGATTGCCTTTTCTATAGTAAATTATTCAAAAACTAATTGTTTAGTGTCGCAAATTTTAATTACGCCAGGGATTGCCTTTTCTATAGTAAATTTTACAAAAAATAATTTTATACTGTTGCAAATTTTAAATACGCCAGGGATTGCCTTTTCTATAGTAAATTTTGCAAAAAATAATTGTTTAGTGTCGCAAATTTTAATTACGCCAGGGGTTGCCTTTTCTATAGTAAATTATTCAAAAAATAATTGTTTAGTGTCGCAAATTATAATTACGCCAGGGATTGCCTTTTCTATAGTAAATTATTCAAAAAATAATTTTTTTAGTGTCGCAAATTTTAATTACGCCAGGGGATTGCCTTTTCTATAGTAAATTTGCAAAAAATAATTTTTTACTGTCGCAAATTTTAATTACGCCAGGGATTGGCTTTTCTATAGTAAATTATTCAAACATTAATTTTTTACTGTCGCAAATTTTAATTACGCCAGGGATTGCCTTTTCTATAGTAAATTTTGCAAAAAATAATTGTTTAGTGTCGCAAATTTTAAATTACGCCAGGGATTGCCTTTTCTATAGTAAATTATTCAAAAAATAATTTTTTCTGTCGCAAATTATAATTACGCCAGGGATTGCCTTTCTATAGTAAATTATTCAAAAAATAATTTTTTACTGTCGCAAGTTTTAATTACGCCAGGGATTGTCTTTTCTATAGTAAATTTTGCAAAAAATAATTTTTTACTGTCTCAAATTTTAATTACGCCAGGGATTGCCTTTTCTATAGTAAATTATTCAAAAATAATTTTTTAGTGTCGCAAATTTTAATTACGCCAGGGATTGCCTTTTCTATAGTAAATTTTGCAAAAAAATAATTGTTTAGTGTCGCAAATTTTAATTACGCCAGGGATTGCCTTTTCTATAGTAAATTATTCAAAAAATAATTTTTTACTGTCTCAAATTTTAATTACGCCAGGGATTGCCTTTTCTATAGTAAATTATTCAAAAAATAATTTTATACTGTCTCAAATTTTAATTACGCCAGGGATTGCCTTTTCTATAGTAAATTATTCAAAAAATAATTGTTTAGTGTCGCAAATTTTAATTACGCCAGGGATTGCCTTTTCTATAGTAAATTATTCAAAAAATAATTTTTTACTGTCGCAAATTTTAATTACGCCAGGGATTGCCTTTTCTATAGTAAATTATTCAAAAATTCATTTTTTACTGTCGCAAATTTTAATTACGCCAGGGATTGCCTTTTCTGTAGTAAATTATTCAAAAATTCATTTTTTACTGTCGCAAATTTTAATTTCGCCAGGGATTGCCTTTTCTATAGTAAATTATTCAAAAAATAATTTTATACTGTCTCAAATTTTAATTACGCCAGGGATTGCCTTTTCTATAGTAAATTATTCAAACAATAATTTTTTACTGTCGCAAATTTTAATTACGCCAGGGATTGCCTTTTCTATAGTAAATTATTCAAAAAATAATTTTTTACTGTCTCAAATTTTAATTACGCCAGGGATTGCCTTTTCTATAGTAAATTATTCAAAAAATAATTTTTTACTGTCGCAAATTATAATTACGCCAGGGATTGCCTTTTCTATAGTAAATTATTCAAAAAATAATTTTTTACTGTCGCAAGTTTTAATTACGCCAGGGATTGCCTTTTCTATAGTAAATTTTGAAAAAATTAATTTTTTACTGTCGCAAATTTTAAATACGCCAGGGATTGCCTTTTCTATAGTAAATTTTGCAAAAAAATAATTTTTTACTGTTGCAAATTTTAAATACGCCAGGGATTGCCTTTTCTATAGTAAATTATTCAAAAAATAATTTTTTACTGTCTCAAATTTTAATTACGCCAGGGATTGCCTTTTCTATAGTAAATTATTCAAAAAATAATTTTTTACTGTCGCAAATTTTAATTACACCAGGGATTGCCTTTTCTATAGTAAATTAATCAAAAAAAAATTTTATACTGTCGCAGATTTTAATTACGCCAGGGATTGCCTTTTCTATAGTAAATTATTCAAAAATAATTTTTTACTGTTGCAAATTTTAAATACGCCAGGGATTGCCTTTTCTATAGTAAATTATTCAAAAAATAGTTTTTTACTGTCGCAAATTTTAATTACGCCAGGGATTGCCTTTTCTATAGTAAATTATTCAAAAAATAATTTTTTACTGTCTCAAATTTTAATTACGCCAGGGATTGCCTTTTCTATAGTAAATTATTCAAAAAATAATTTTTTACTGTCTCAAATTTTAATTACGCCAGGGATTGCCTTTTCTATAGTAAATATTCAAAAAATAATTTTATACTGTCTCAAATTTTAATTACGCCAGGGATTGCCTTTTCTATAGTAAATTTTGCAAAAAATAATTTTTTACTGTCGCAAATTTTAATTACGCCAGGGATTGCCTTTTCTATAGTAAATTATTCAAAAATAATTTTATACTGTCGCAATTTTAATACGCCAGGGATTGCCTTTTCTATAGTAAATTATTCGAAAAATAATTTTTTACTGTCTCAAATTTTAATTACGCCAGGGATTGCCTTTTCTATAGTAAATTTTGCAAAAAATAATTTTTTACTGTCGCAAATTACAATTACGCCAGGGATTGTTTTTCTATAGTAAATTTTGCAAAAAATAATTGTTTAGTGTCGCAAATTTTAATTACGCCTGGGATTGCCTTTTCTATAGTAAATTATTCAAAAAATAATTTTTTCTGTCACAAATTTTAATAACGCCAGGGATTGCCTTTTCTATAGTAAATTATTCAAAAATTCATTTTTTACTGTCGCAAATTTTAAATACGCCAGAGATTGCCTTTTGTATAGTAAATTTTGCAAAAAATAATTTTTTCTGTCACAAATTTTAATTACGCCAGGGATTGCCTTTTCTATAGTAAATTATTCAAAAAAATAATTTTTTCTGTCACAAATTTTAGTTACGCCAGGGATTGCCTTTTCTATAGTAAATTATTCAAAAATTCATTTTTTACTGTCGCAAATTTTAATTACGCCAGGGATTGCCTTTTCTATAGTAAATTATTCAAAAACTAATTGTTTACTGTTGCAAATTTTAAATACGCCAGGGATTGCCTTTTCTATAGTAAATTTTGCAAAAAATTATTGTTTAGTGTCGCAAATTTTAATTACGCCAGGGATTGCCTTTTCTATAGTAAATTATTCAAAAATTCATTTTTTAGTGTCGCAAATTTTAATTACGCCAGGGATTGGCCTTTTCTATAGTAAATTATTCAAAAACTAATTGTTTAGTGTCGCAAATTTTAATTACGCCAGGGATTGCCTTTTCTATAGTAAATTTTACAAAAAATAATTTTATACTGTTGCAAATTTTAAATACGCCAGGGATTGCCTTTTCTATAGTAAATTTTGCAAAAAATATTGTTTAGTGTCGCAAATTTTAATTACGCCAGGGATTGCCTTTTCTATAGTAAATTATTCAAAAAATAATTGTTTAGTGTCGCAAATTATAATTAACGCCAGGGATTGCCTTTTCTATAGTAAATTATTCAAAAAATAATTTTTTAGTGTCGCAAATTTTAATTACGCCAGGGGATTGCCTTTTCTATAGTAAGTTTTGCAAAAAATAATTTTTTACTGTCGTAAATTTTAATTACGCCAGGGATTGGCTTTTCTATAGTAAATTATTCAAACATTAATTTTTTACTGTCGCAAATTTTAATTACGCCAGGGATTGCCTTTTCTATAGTAAATTTTGCAAAAAATAATTTTTTACTGTCTCAAATTTTAATTACGCCAGGGATTGCCTTTTCTATAGTAAATTATTCAAAAAATAATTTTTTAGTGTCGCAAATTTTAATTACGCCAGGGATTGCCTTTTCTATAGTAAATTTTGCAAAAAATAATTGTTTAGTGTCGCAAATTTTAATTACGCCAGGGATTGCCTTTTCTATAGTAAATTATTCAAAAAATAATTGTTTAGTGTCGCAAATTATAATTACGCCAGGGATTGCCTTTTCTATAGTAAAATTATTCAAAAAATAATTTTTTTACTGTCTCAAATTTTAATTACGCCAGGGATTGCCTTTTCTATAGTAAATTATTCAAAAAATAATTGTTTAGTGTCGCAAATTTTAATTACGCCAGGGATTGCCTTTTCTATAGTAAATTATTCAAAAAATAATTTTTTACTGTCGCAAATTTTAATTACGCCAGGGATTGCCTTTTCTATAGTAAATTATTCAAAAATTCATTTTTTACTGTCGCAAATTTTAATTACGCCAGGGATTGCCTTTTCTGTAGTAAATTATTCGAAAAATAATTTTTTACTGTCTCAAATTTTAATTGCGCCAGGGATTGCCTTTTCTATAGAAAATTTTGCAAAAAATAATTTTTTACTGTCGCAAATTACAATTACGCCAGGGATTGTTTTTCTATAGTAAATTTTGCAAAAAATAATTGTTTAGTGTCGCAAATTTTAATTACGCCTGGGATTGCCTTTTCTATAGTAAATTATTCAAAAAATAATTTTTTCTGTCACAAATTTTAATAACGCCAGGGATTGCCTTTTCTATAGTAAATTATTCAAAAATTCATTTTTTACTGTCGCAAATTTTAAATACGCCAGGGATTGCCTTTTGTATAGTAAATTTTGCAAAAAATAATTTTTTCTGTCACAAATTTTAATTACGCCAGGGATTGCCTTTTCTATAGTAAATTATTCAAAAAATAATTTTTTCTGTCACAAATTTTAATTACGCCAGGGATTGACTTTTCTATAGTAAATTATTCAAAAAATAATTTTTTAGTGCCGCAAATTTTAATTACGCCAGGGATTGCCTTTTCTATAGTAAATTATTCAAAAATTCTTTATTTCCTGTCTCAAATTTTAATTACGCCAGGGATTGCCTTTTCTATAGTAAATTATTCAAAAAATAATTGTTTACTGTCGCAAATTTTAATTACGCCAGGGATTGCCTTTTCTATAGTAAATTATTCAAAAATTCATTTTTTACTGTCGCAAATTTTAATTACGCCAGGGATTGCCTTTTCTATAGTAAATTATTCAAAAACTAATTGTTTACTGTTGCAAATTTTAAATACGCCAGGGATTGCCTTTTCTATAGTAAATTTTGCAAAAAATTATTGTTTAGTGTCGCAAATTTTAATTACGCCAGGGATTGCCTTTTCTATAGTAAATTATTCAAAAATTCATTTTTTAGTGTCGCAAATTTTAATTACGCCAGGGATTGCCTTTTCTATAGTAAATTATTCAAAAACTAATGTTTAGTGTCGCAAATTTTAATTACGCCAGGGATTGCCTTTTCTATAGTAAATTTTACAAAAAATAATTTTATACTGTTGCAAATTTTAAATACGCCAGGGATTGCCTTTTCTATAGTAAATTTTGCAAAAAATAATTGTTTAGTGTCGCAAATTTTAATTACGCCAGGGGTTGCCTTTTTCTATAGTAAATTATTCAAAAAATAATTGTTTAGTGTCGCAAATTATAATTACGCCAGGGATTGCCTTTTCTATAGTAAATTATTCAAAAAATAATTTTTTAGTGTCGCAAATTTTAATTACGCCAGGGATTGCCTTTTCTATAGTAAATTTTGCAAAAAATAATTTTTTACTGTCGCAAAATTTTAATTACGCCAGGGATTGGCCTTTTCTATAGTAAATTATTCAAACATTAATTTTTTACTGTCGCAAATTTTAATTACGCCAGGGATTGCCTTTTCTATAGTAAATTTGCAAAAAATAATTGTTTAGTGTCGCAAATTTTAAATACGCCAGGGATTGCCTTTTCTATAGTAAATTATTCAAAAAATAATTTTTTCTGTCGCAAATTATAATTACGCCAGGGATTGCCTTTCTATAGTAAATTATTCAAAAAATAATTTTTTACTGTCGCAAGTTTTAATTACGCCAGGGATTGTCTTTTCTATAGTAAATTTTGCAAAAAATAATTTTTTACTGTCTCAAATTTTAATTACGCCAGGGATTGCCTTTTCTATAGTAAATTATTCAAAAAATAATTTTTTAGTGTCGCAAATTTTAATTACGCCAGGGATTGCCTTTTCTATAGTAAATTTTGCAAAAAATAATTGTTTAGTGTCGCAAATTTTAATTACGCCAGGGATTGCCTTTTCTATAGTAAATTATTCAAAAAATAATTTTTTACTGTCTCAAATTTTAATTACGCCAGGGATTGCCTTTTCTATAGTAAATTATTCAAAAAATAATTTTATACTGTCTCAAATTTTAATTACGCCAGGGATTGCCTTTTCTATAGTAAATTATTCAAAAAATAATTGTTTAGTGTCGCAAATTTTAATTACGCCAGGGATTGCCTTTTCTATAGTAAATTATTCAAAAAATAATTTTTTACTGTCGCAAATTTTAATTACGCCAGGGATTGCCTTTTCTATAGTAAATTATTCAAAAATTCATTTTTTACTGTCGCAAATTTTAATTACGCCAGGGATTGCCTTTTCTGTAGTAAATTATTCAAAAATTCATTTTTTACTGTCGCAAATTTTAATTTCGCCAGGGATTGCCTTTTCTATAGTAAATTATTCAAAAAATAATTTTATACTGTCTCAAATTTTAACTACGCCAGGGATTGCCTTTTCTATAGTAAATTATTCAAAAAATAATTTTTTACTGTCGCAAATTTTAATTACGCCAGGGATTGCCTTTTCTATAGTAAATTATTCAAAAAATAATTTTTTACTGTCTCAAATTTTAATTACGCCAGGGATTGCCTTTTCTATAGTAAATTATTCAAAAAATAATTTTTTACTGTCGCAAATTATAATTACGCCAGGGATTGCCTTTTCTATAGTAAATTATTCAAAAAATAATTTTTTACTGTCGCAAGTTTTTAATTACGCCAGGGATTGCCTTTTCTATAGTAAATTTTGAAAAAATTAATTTTTTACTGTCGCAAATTTTAAATACGCCAGGGATTGCCTTTTCTATAGTAAAATTTTGCAAAAAATAATTTTTTACTGTTGCAAATTTTAAATACGCCAGGGATTGCCTTTTCTATAGTAAATTATTCAAAAAATAATTTTTTACTGTCTCAAATTTTAATTACGCCAGGGATTGCCTTTTCTATAGTAAATTATTCAAAAAATAATTTTTTACTGTCGCAAATTTTAATTACGCCAGGGATTGCCTTTTCTATAGTAAATTAATCAAAAAAAATTTTATACTGTCGCAGATTTTAATTACGCCAGGGATTGCCTTTTCTATAGTAAATTATTCAAAAAATAATTTTTTACTGTTGCAAATTTTAAATACGCCAGGGATTGCCTTTTCTATAGTAAATTATTCAAAAATAGTTTTTTACTGTCGCAAATTTTAATTACGCCAGGGATTGCCTTTTCTATAGTAAATTATTCAAAAAATAATTTTTTACTGTCTCAAATTTTAATTACGCCAGGGATTGCCTTTTTCTATAGTAAATTATTCAAAAAATAATTTTTTACTGTCTCAAATTTTAATTACGCCAGGGATTGCCTTTTCTATAGTAAATAATTCAAAAAATAATTTTATACTGTCCTCAAATTTTAATTACGCCAGGGATTGCCTTTTCTATAGTAAATTTTGCAAAAAATAATTTTTTACTGTCGCAAATTTTAATTACGCCAGGGATTGCCTTTTCTATAGTAAATTATTCAAAAAATAATTTTATACTGTCGCAAATTTTAAATACGCCAGGGATTGCCTTTTCTATAGTAAATTATTCGAAAAATAATTTTTTACTGTCTCAAATTTTAATTACGCCAGGGATTGCCTTTTCTATAGTAAATTTTGCAAAAAATAATTTTTTACTGTCGCAAATTACAATTACGCCAGGGATTGTTTTTCTATAGTAAATTTTGCAAAAAATAATTGTTTAGTGTCGCAAATTTTAATTACGCCTGGGATTGCCTTTTCTATAGTAAATTATTCAAAAAAATAATTTTTTTCTGTCACAAATTTTAATAACGCCAGGGATTGCCTTTTTCTATAGTAAATTATTCAAAAATTCATTTTTTACTGTCGCAAATTTTAAATACGCCAGGGATTGCCTTTTGTATAGTAAATTTTGCAAAAAATAATTTTTTCTGTCACAAATTTTAATTACGCCAGGGATTGCCTTTTCTATAGTAAATTATTCAAAAATAATTTTTTCTGTCACAAATTTTAGTTACGCCAGGGATTGCCTTTTCTATAGTAAATTATTCAAAAAATTCATTTTTTACTGTCGCAAATTTTAATTACGCCAGGGATTGCCTTTTCTATAGTAAATTATTCAAAAACTAATTGTTTACTGTTGCAAATTTTAAATACGCCAGGGATTGCCTTTTTCTATAGTAAATTTTGCAAAAAATTATTGTTTGTGTCGCAAATTTTAATTACGCCAGGGATTGCCTTTTCTATAGTAAATTATTCAAAAATTCATTTTTTAGTGTCGCAAATTTTAATTACGCCAGGGATTGCCTTTTCTATAGTAAATTATTCAAAAACTAATTGTTTAGTGTCGCAAATTTTAATTACGCCAGGGATTGCCTTTTCTATAGTAAATTTTACAAAAAATAATTTTATACTGTTGCAAATTTTAAATACGCCAGGGATTGCCTTTTCTATAGTAAAATTTTGCAAAAAATAATTGTTTAGTGTCGCAAATTTTAATTACGCCAGGGATTGCCTTTTCTATAGTAAATTATTCAAAAAATAATTGTTTAGTGTCGCAAATTATAATTACGCCAGGGATTGCCTTTTCTATAGTAAATTATTCAAAAAATAATTTTTTAGTGTCGCAAATTTTAATTACGCCAGGGATTGCCTTTTCTATAGTAAGTTTTGCAAAAAATAATTTTTTACTGTCGTAAATTTTAATTACGCCAGGGATTGGCTTTTTCTATAGTAAATTATTCAAACATTAATTTTTTACTGTCGCAAATTTTAATTACGCCAGGGATTGCCTTTTCTATAGTAAATTTTGCAAAAAATAATTTTTTACTGTCTCAAATTTTAATTACGCCAGGGATTGCCTTTTCTAGAGTAAATTATTCAAAAAATAATTTTTTAGTGTCGCAAATTTTAATTACGCCAGGGATTGCCTTTTCTATAGTAAATTTTGCAAAAAATAATTGTTTAGTGTCGCAAATTTTAATTACGCCAGGGATTGCCTTTTCTATAGTAAATTATTCAAAAAATAATTGTTTAGTGTCGCAAATTATAATTACGCCAGGGATTGCCTTTTCTATAGTAAATTATTCAAAAAATAATTTTTTACTGTCTCAAATTTTAATTACGCCAGGGATTGCCTTTTCTATAGTAAATTATTCAAAAAATAATTGTTTAGTGTCGCAAATTTTAATTACGCCAGGGATTGCCTTTTCTATAGTAAATTATTCAAAAAATAATTTTTTACTGTCGCAAATTTTAATTACGCCAGGGATTGCCTTTTCTATAGTAAATTATTCAAAAATTCATTTTTTACTGTCGCAAATTTTAATTACGCCAGGGATTGCCTTTTCTGTAGTAAATTATTCAAAAATTCATTTTTTACTGTCGCAAATTTTAATTTCGCCAGGGATTGCCTTTTCTATAGTAAATTATTCAAAAAATAATTTTATACTGTCTCAAATTTTAATTACGCCAGGGATTACCTTTTCTATAGTAAATTATTCAAAAAATAATTTTTTACTGTCGCAAATTTTAATTACGCCAGGGATTGCCTTTTCTATAGTAAATTATTCAAAAAATAATTTTTTACTGTCTCAAATTTTAATTACGCCAGGATTGCCTTTTCTATAGTAAATTATTCAAAAAATAATTTTTTACTGTCGCAAATTATAATTACGCCAGGGATTGCCTTTTCTATAGTAAATTATTCAAAAAATAATTTTTTACTGTCGCAAGTTTTAATTACGCCAGGGATTGCCTTTTCTATAGTAAATTTTGAAAAAATTAATTTTTTACTGTCGCAAATTTTAAATACGCCAGGGATTGCTTTTTCTATAGTAAATTTTGCAAAAAATAATTTTTTACTGTTGCAAATTTTAAATACGCCAGGGATTGCCTTTTCTATAGTAAATTATTCAAAAAATAATTTTTACTGTCTCAAATTTTAATTACGCCAGGGATTGCCTTTTCTATAGTAAATTATTCAAAAAATAATTTTTTACTGTCGCAAATTTTAATTACGCCAGGGATTGCCTTTTCTATAGTAAATTATTCAAAAAATAATTTTATACTGTCGCAAATTTTAATTACGCCAGGGATTGCCTTTTCTATAGTAAATTATTCAAAAAATAATTTTATACTGTCTCAAATTTTAATTACGCCAGGGATTGCCTTTTCTATAGTAAATTTTGCAAAAAATAATTTTTTACTGTCGCAAATTTTAATTACGCCAGGGATTGCCTTTTCTATAGTAAAATTATTCAAAAAATAATTTTATACTGTCGCAAATTTTAAATACGCCAGGGATTGCCTTTTCTATAGTAAATTATTCGAAAAATAATTTTTTACTATCTCAAATTTTAATTACGCCAGGGATTGCCTTTTCTATAGTAAATTATAAAAAAAATAATTTTTTACTGTCGCAAATTACAATTACGCCAGGGATTGTTTTTCTATAGTAAATTTGCAAAAATAATTGTTTAGTGTCGCAAATTTTAATTACGCCTGGGATTGCCTTTTCTATAGTAAATTATTCAAAAAATAATTTTTTCTGTCACAAATTTTAATAACGCCAGGGATTGCCTTTTCTATAGTAAATTATTCAAAAATTCATTTTTTACTGTCGCAAATTTTAAATACGCCAGGGATTGCCTTTTGTATAGTAAATTTTGCAAAAAATAATTTTTTCTGTCACAAATTTTAATTACGCCAGGGATTGCCTTTTCTATAGTAAATTATTCAAAAAATAATTTTTTCTGTCACAAATTTTAATTACGCCAGGGATTGCCTTTTCTATAGTAAATTATTCAAAAAATAATTTTTTACTGTCGCAAATTTTAATTACGCCAGGGATTGCCTTTTCTATAGTAAATTATTCAAAAAATAATTTTTTACTGTCTCAAATTTTAATTACGCCAGGGATTGCCTTTTCTATAGTAAATTTTGCAAAAATTAATTTTTTACTGTCGCAAATTTTAAATACGCCAGGGATTGCCTTTTCTATAGTAAATTTTGCAAAAAAAAATTTTTTACTGTTGCAAATTTTAAATACGCCAGGGATTGCCTTTTCTATAGTAAATTATTCAAAAAATAATTTTTTACTGTCTCAAATTTTAATTACGCCAGGGATTGCCTTTTCTATAGTAAATTATTCAAAAAATAATTTTTTACTGTCGCAAATTTTAATTACGCCAGGGACTGCCTTTTCTATAGTAAATTATTCAAAAAATAATTTTATACTGTCGCAAATTTTAATTACGCCAGGGATTGCCTTTTCTATAGTAAATTATTCAAAAAATAATTTTTTACTGTCGCAAATTTTAATTACGCCAGGGATTGCCTTTTCTATAGTAAATTATTCAAAAAATAATTTTTACTGTCTCAAATTTTATTTACGCCAGGGATTGGCTTTTCTATAGTAAATTATTCAAAAATTCATTTTTTACTGTCGCAAATTTTAATTACGCCAGGGATTGCCTTTTCTATAGTAAATTTTGCAAAAAATAATTTTTTACTGTCGCAAATTTTAATTACGCCAGGGATTGCCTTTTCTATAGTAAATTTTGCAAAAATTATTTTTTTACTGTCTCAAATTTTAATTTCGCCAGGGATTGCCTTTTCTATAGTAGATTATTAAAAAATAATTTTTTACTGTCTCAAATTTTAATTACGCCAGGGATTGCCTCTTCTATAGTAAATTATTCAAAAAATAATTTTATACTGTCGCAAATTTTAATTACGCCAGGATTGCCTTTTCTATAGTAAATTATTCAAAAAATAATTTTTTACTGTTGCAAATTTTAATTACGCCAGGGATTGCCTTTTCTATAGTAAATTTTGCAAAAATTAATTTTTTACTGTCGCAAATTTTAAATACGCCAGGGATTGCCTTTTCTATAGTAAATTTTGCAAAAAAAATTTTTTTACTGTTGCAAATTTTAAATACGCCAGGGATTGCCTTTTCTATAGTAAATTATTCAAAAAATAATTTTTTACTGTCTCAAATTTTAATTACGCCAGGGATTGCCTTTTCTATAGTAAATTATTCAAAAAATAATTGTTTAGTGTCGCAAATTATAATTACGCCAGGGATTGCCTTTTCTATAGTAAATTATTCAAAAAATAATTTTTTAGTGTCGCAAATTTTAATTACGCCAGGGATTGCCTTTTCTATAGTAAATTTTGCAAAAAATAATTTTTTACTGTCGTAAATTTTAATTACGCCAGGGATTGGCTTTTCTATAGTAAATTATTCAAACATTAATTTTTTACTGTCGCAAATTTTAATTACGCCAGGGATTGCCTTTTCTATAGTAAATTTTGCAAAAAATAATTTTTTACTGTCTCAAATTTTAATTACGCCAGGGATTGCCTTTTCTATAGTAAATTATTCAAAAAATAATTTTTTAGTGTCGCAAATTTTAATTACGCCAGGGATTGCCTTTTCTATAGTAAATTTTGCAAAAAATAATTGTTTAGTGTCGCAAATTTTAATTACGCCAGGGATTGCCTTTTCTATAGTAAATTATTCAAAAAATAATTGTTTAGTGTCGCAAATTATAATTACGCCAGGGATTGCCTTTTCTATAGTAAATTATTCAAAAAATAATTTTTTACTGTCTCAAATTTTAATTACGCCAGGGATTGCCTTTTCTATAGTAAATTATTCAAAAAATAATTGTTTAGTGTCGCAAATTTTAATTACGCCAGGGATTGCCTTTTCTATAGTAAATTATTCAAAAAATAATTTTTTTACTGTCGCAAATTTTAATTACGCCAGGGATTGCCTTTTCTATAGTAAATTATTCAAAAATTCATTTTTTACTGTCGCAAATTTTAATTACGCCAGGGATTGCCTTTTCTGTAGTAAATTATTCAAAAATTCATTTTTTACTGTCGCAAATTTTAATTTCGCCAGGGATTGCCTTTTCTATAGTAAATTATTCAAAAAATAATTTATACTGTCTCAAATTTTAATTACGCCAGGGATTACCTTTTCTATAGTAAATTATTCAAAAAATAATTTTTTACTGTCGCAAATTTTAATTACGCCAGGGATTGCCTTTTCTATAGTAAATTATTCAAAAAATAATTTTTTACTGTCTCAAATTTTAATTACGCCAGGGATTGCCTTTTCTATAGTAAATTATTCAAAAAATAATTTTTTACTGTCGCAAATTATAATTACGCCAGGGATTGCCTTTTCTATAGTAAATTATTCAAAAAATAATTTTTACTGTCGCAAGTTTTAATTACGCCAGGGATTGCCTTTTCTATAGTAAATTTTGAAAAAATTAATTTTTTACTGTCGCAAATTTTAAATACGCCAGGGATTGCCTTTTCTATAGTAAATTTTGCAAAAAATAATTTTTTACTGTTGCAAATTTTAAATACGCCAGGGATTGCCTTTTCTATAGTAAATTATTCAAAAAATAATTTTTTACTGTCTCAAATTTTAATTACGCCAGGGATTGCCTTTTCTATAGTAAATTATTCAAAAAATAATTTTTACTGTCGCAAATTTTAATTACGCCAGGGATTGCCTGTTCTATAGTAAATTATTCAAAAATTCATTTTTTACTGTCGCAAATTTTAAATACGCCAGGGATTGCCTTTTGTATAGTAAATTTTGCAAAAAATAATTTTTCTGTCACAAATTTTAATTACGCCAGGGATTGCCTTTTCTATAGTAAATTATTCAAAAAATAATTTTTTCTGTCACAAATTTTAATTACGCCAGGGATTGCCTTTTCTATAGTAAATTATTCAAAAAATAATTTTTTACTGTCGCAAATTTTAATTACGCCAGGGATTGCCTTTTCTATAGTAAATTATTCAAAAAATAATTTTTTACTGTCGCAAATTTTAATTACGCCAGGGATTGCCTTTTCTATAGTAAATTATTCAAAAAATAATTTTTTACTGTCTCAAATTTTAATTACGCCAGGGATTGCCTTTTCTATAGTAAATTTTGCAAAAATTAATTTTTTACTGTCGCAAATTTTAAATACGCCAGGGATTGCCTTTTCTATAGTAAATTTTGCAAAAAAAATTTTTTTACTGTTGCAAATTTTAAATACGCCAGGGATTGCCTTTTCTATAGTAAATTATTCAAAAAATAATTTTTTACTGTCTCAAATTTTAATTACGCCAGGGATTGCCTTTTCTATAGTAAATTATTCAAAAAATAATTTTTTACTGTCGCAAATTTTAATTACGCCAGGGACTGCCTTTTCTATAGTAAATTATTCAAAAAATAATTTTATACTGTCGCAAATTTTAATTACGCCAGGGATTGCCTTTTCTATAGTAAATTATTCAAAAAATAATTTTTTACTGTCGCAAATTTTAATTACGCCAGTGATTGCCTTTTCTATAGTAAATTATTCAAAAAATAATTTTTACTGTCTCAAATTTTAATTACGCCAGGGATTGCCTTTTCTATAGTAAATTATTCAAAAATTCATTTTTACTGTCGCAAATTTTAATTACGCCAGGGATTGCCTTTTCTATAGTAAATTTTGCAAAAAATAATTTTTTACTGTCGCAAATTTTAATTACGCCAGGGATTGCCTTTTCTATAGTAAATTTTGCAAAAATTATTTTTTTACTGTCTCAAATTTTAATTTCGCCAGGGATTGCCTTTTCTATAGTAAATTATTAAAAAATAATTTTTTACTGTCTCAAATTTTAATTACGCCAGGGATTGCCTCTTCTATAGTAAATTATTCAAAAAATAATTTTATACTGTCTCAAATTTTAATTACGCCAGGGATTGCCTTTTCTATAGTAAATTATTCAAAAAATAATTTTATACTGTCTCAAATTTTAATTACGCCAGGGATTGCCTTTTCTATAGTAAATTTTGCAAAAAATAATTGTTTAGTGTCGCAAATTTTAATTACGCCAGGATTGCCTTTTCTATAGTAAATTATTCAAAAAATAATTTTTTCTGTCACAAATTTTAATTACGCCAGGGATTGCCTTTTCTATAGTAAATTATTCAAAAAATAATTTTTTACTGTCGCAAATTTTAATTACGCCAGTGATTGCCTTTTCTATAGTAAATTATTCAAAAAATAATTTTTTAGTGTCGCAAATTATAATTATGCCAGGGATTGCCTTTTCTATAGTAAATTATTCAAAAAATAATTTTATACTGTCGCAAATTTTAATTACGCCAGGGATTGCCTTTTCTATAGTAAATTATTCAAAAAATTATTTTTTCTGTCACAAATTTTAATCACGCTAGGGATTGCCTTTTCTATAGTAAATTATTTAAAAAATAATTTTTTAGTGTCGCAAATTTTAATTACGCCAGGGATTGCCTTTTCTATAGTAAATTATTCAAAAATTCATTTTTTACTGTCGCAAATTTTAAATACGCCAGGGATTGCCTTTTCTATAGTAAATTTTGCAAAAAATAATTTTTTCTGTCACAAATTTTAATTACGCCAGGGATTGCCTTTTCTATAGTAAATTATTCAAAAAATAATTTTATACTGTCGCAAATTTTAATTACGCCAGGGATTGCCTTTTCTATAGTAAATTATTCAAAAAAATAATTTTTTACTGTCGCAAATGTTAATTACGCCAGGGATTGCCTTTTGTATAGTAAATTATTCAAAAAAATAATTTTATACTGTCGCAAATTATAATTACGCCAGGGATTGCCTTTTCTATAGTAAATTATTCAAAAATTCATTTTTTACTGTCGCAAATTTTAATTACGCCAGGGATTGCCTTTTCTATAGAAATTTTGCAAAAAATAATTTTTTCTGTCACAAATTTTAATTACGCCAGGGATTGCCTTTTCTGTAGTAAATATTGCAAAAAATAATTTTTTACTGTTGCAAATTTTAATTACGCCAGGGATTGCCTTTTCTATAGTAAATTATTCAAAAATTCATTTTTTACTGTCGCAAATTTTAATTACGCAGGGATTGCCTTTTCTATAGTAAATTATTCAAAAATTCATTTTTTACTGTCTCAAATTTTAATTACGCCAGGGATTGCCTTTTCTATAGTAAATTATTCAAAAAATAATTTTTTACTGTCTCAAATTTTAATTACGCCAGGGATTGCCCTTTCTATAGTAAATTATTCAAAAAATAATTTTTTACTGTGGCAAATTATAATTACGCCAGGGATGGCCTTTTCTATAGTAAATTTTGCAAAAAAATAATTGTTTAGTGTCGCAAATTTTAATTACGGCAGGGATTGCCTTTTCTATAGTAAATTATTCAAAAAATAATTTTTTTTGTCACAAATTTTAATTACGCCAGGGATTGCCTTTTCTATAGTAAATTTTGCAAAAAATAATTGTTTAGTGTCGCAAATTTTAATTACGCCAGGGATTGCCTTTTCTATAGTAAATTATTCAAAAATAATTTTTTAGTGTCGCAAATTTTAATTACGCCAGGGATTGCCTTTTCTATAGTAAATTTTGCAAAAATAATTTTTTACTGTCGCAAATTTTAATTACGCCAGGGATTGCCTTTTCTATAGTAAATTATTCAAAAATTCATTTTTTACTGTTGCAAATTTTAAATACGCAGGGATTGCCTTTTCTATAGTAAATTTTGCAAAAAATAATTGTTTAGTGTCGCAAATTTTAAATACGCCAGGGATTGCCTTTTCTATAGTAAATTATTCAAAAAATAATTTTTTCTGTCGCAAATTATAATTACGCCAGGGATTGCCTTTTCTATAGTAAATTATTCAAAAAATAATTTTTTACTGTCGCAAATTTTAATTACGCCAGGGATTGCCTTTTCTATAGAAAATTATTCAAAAAATAATTTTTTAGTGTCGCAAATTATAATTACGCCAGGGATTGCCTTTTCTATAGTAAATTATTCAAAAAATAATTTTTTACTGTCTCAAATTATAATTACGCCAGGGATTGCCTTTTCTATAGTAAATTATTCAAAAAATAATTTTATACTGTCGCAAATTTTAATTACGCCAGAGATTGCCTTTTCTATAGTAAATTATTCAAAAATTCATTTTTTCTGTCACAAATTTTAATTACGCCAGGGATTGCCTTTTCTATAGTAAATTATTCAAAAATTCATTTTTACTGTCGCAAATTTTAATTACGCCAGGGATTGCCTTTTCTATAGTAAATTATTCAAAAAATAATTGTTTACTATCTCAAATTTTAATTACGCCAGGGATTGCCTTTTCTATAGTAAATTATTCAAAAATTCATTTTTTACTGTCGCAAATTATAATTACGCCAGGGATTGCCTTTTCTATAGTAAATTATTCAAAAAATAATTGTTTACTGTCGCAAATTTTAATTACGCCAGGGATTACCTTTTCTATAGTAAATTATTCAAAAAATAATTTTTTACTGTTGCAAATTTTAAATACGCCAGGGATTGCCTTTTCTATAGTAAATTTGCAAAAAATAATTTTTTACTGTCGCAAATTTTAATTACGCCAGGGATTGCCTTTTCTATAGTAAATTATTCAAAAAAAATTTTTTACTGTTGCAAATTTTAATTACGCCCGGGATTGCCTTTTCTATAGTAAATTTTGCAAAAAATAATTTTTTACTGTCGCAAGTTTTAACTACGCCAGGGATTGCCTTTTCTATAGTAAATTTTGCAAAAAATAATTTTTTACTGTCTCAAATTTTAATTACGCCAGGGACTGCCTTTTCTATAGTAAATTATTCAAAAAATAATGTTTTACTGTCTCAAATTTTAATTACGCCAGGGATTGCCTTTTCTATAGTAAATTATTCAAAAATTCATTTTTTACTGTCGCAAATTATAATTACGCCAGGGATTGCCTTTTCTATAGTAAGTTATTAAAAAAATGATTTTTACTGTCGCAAATTTTAATTACGCCAGGGATTGCCTTTTCTATACTAAATTATTCAAAAAATAATTTTTTACTGTCGCAAATTTTAATTACGCCAGGGATTGCCTTTTCTATAGTAAATTATTCAAAAAATAATTTTTTACTGTTGCAAATTTTAATTACGCCAGGGATTGCCTTTTCTATAGTAAATTATTCAAAAAATAATTTTTTACTGTCGCAAATTTTAATTACGCCAGAGATTGCCCTTTCTATAGTAAATTATTCAAAAAATAATTTTTACTGTCGCAAATTTTAAATACGCCAGGGATTGCCTTTTCTATAGTAAATTATTCAAAAAATAATTTTTTACTGTCGCAAATTTTAACTACGCCAGGGATTGCCTTTTCTATAGTAAATTATTCAAACACTAATTGTTTAGTGTCGCAAATTTTAATTACGCCAGGGATTGCCTTTTCTATAGTAAATTATTCAAAAAATAATTTTTTACTGTCGCAAATTTTAAATGCGCCAGGGATTGCCTTTTCTATAGTAAATTATTCAAAAAATAATTTTTTACTGTCGCAAATTTTAATTACGCCAGGGATTGCCTTTTCTATAGTAAATTATTCAAAAACTAATTGTTTAGTGTCGCAAATTTTAATTACGCCAGGGATTGCCTTTTCTATAGTAAATTATTCAAAAAATAATTTTATACTGTCGCAAATTTTAATTACGACAGGGATTGCCTTTTCTATAGTAAATTTTGCAAAAAATAATTTTTTTCTGTCGCAAATTTTAAATACGCCAGGGATTGCCTTTTCTATAGTAAATTATTCAAAAAATAATTTTTTACTGTCGCAAATTTTAATTAAGCCAGGGATTGCCTTTTCTATAGTAAATTATTCAAAAACTAATTGTTTAGGTCGCAAATTTTAATTACGCCAGGGATTGCCTTTTCTATAGTAAATTATTCAAAAAATAATTTTTTACTGTCGCAAATTTTAAATACGCCAGGGATTGCCATTTCTATAGTAAATTTTGCAAAAATAATTTTTTCTGTCACAAATTTTAATTACGCCAGGGATTGCCTTTTCTATAGTAAATTATTCAAAAAATAATTTTATACTGTCGCAAATTTTAATTACGCCAGGGATTGCCTTTTCTATAGTAAATTATTCAAAAAATAATTTTTTACTGTCGCAAATGTTAATTACGCCAGGGATTGCCTTTTGTATAGTAAATTATTCAAAAAATAATTTTATACTGTCGCAAATTATAATTACGCCAGGGATTGCCTTTTCTATAGTAAATTATTCAAAAATTCATTTTTTACTGTCGCAAATTTTAATTACGCCAGGGATTGCCTTTTCTATAGAAATTTTGCAAAAAATAATTTTTTCTGTCACAAATTTTAATTACGCCAGGGATTGCCTTTTCTGTAGTAAATATTGCAAAAAATAATTTTTTACTGTTGCAAATTTTAATTACGCCAGGGATTGCCTTTTCTATAGTAAATTATTCAAAAATTCATTTTTTACTGTCGCAAATTTTAATTACGCCAGGGATTGCCTTTTCTATAGTAAATTATTCAAAAATTCATTTTTTACTGTCTCAAATTTTAATTACGCCAGGGATTGCCTTTTCTATAGTAAATTATTCAAAAAATAATTTTTTACTGTCTCAAATTTTAATTACGCCAGGGATTGCCCTTTCTATAGTAAATTATTCAAAAAATAATTTTTTACTGTGGCAAATTATAATTACGCCAGGGATGGCCTTTTCTATAGTAAATTTTGCAAAAAATAATTGTTTAGTGTCGCAAATTTTAATTACGGCAGGGATTGCCTTTTCTATAGTAAATTATTCAAAAAATAATTTTTTTTGTCACAAATTTTAGTTACGCCAGAGATTGCCTTTTCTATAGTAAATTTTGCAAAAAATAATTGTTTAGTGTCGCAAATTTTAATTACGCCAGGGATTGCCTTTTCTATAGTAAATTATTCAAAAAATAATTTTTTAGTGTCGCAAATTTTAATTACGCCAGGGATTGCCTTTTCTATAGTAAATTTTGCAAAAAATAATTCTTTACTGTCGCAAATTTTAATTACGCCAGGGATTGCCTTTTCTATAATAAATTATTCAAAAATTCATTTTTTACTGTTGCAAATTTTAAATACGCCAGGGATTGCCTTTTCTATAGTAAATTTTGCAAAAAATAATTGTTTAGTGTCGCAAATTTTAAATACGCCAGGGATTGCCTTTTCTATAGTAAATTATTCAAAAAATAATTTTTTCTGTCGCAAATTATAATTACGCCAGGGATTGCCTTTTCTATAGTAAATTATTGAAAAAATAATTTTTTACTGTCGCAAATTTTAATTACGCCAGGGATTGCCTTTTCTATAGAAAATTATTCAAAAAATAATTTTTTAGTGTCGCAAATTATAATTACGCCAGGGATTGCCTTTTCTATAGTAAATTATTCAAAAAATAATTTTTTACTGTCTCAAATTATAATTACGCCAGGGATTGCCTTTTCTATAGTAAATTATTCAAAAAATAATTTTATACTGTCGCAAATTTTAATTACGCCAGAGATTGCCTTTTCTATAGTAAATTATTCAAAAATTCATTTTTTCTGTCACAAATTTTAATTACGCCAGGGATTGCCTTTTCTATAGTAAATTATTCAAAAATTCATTTTTTACTGTCGCAAATTTTAATTACGCCAGGGATTGCCTTTTCTATAGTAAATTATTCAAAAAATAATTGTTTACTATCTCAAATTTTAATTACGCCAGGGATTGCCTTTTCTACAGTAAATTATTCAAAAATTCATTTTTTACTGTCGCAAATTATAATTACGCCAGGGATTGCCTTTTCTATAGTAAATTATTCAAAAAATAATTGTTTACTGTCGCAAATTTTAATTACGCCAGGGATTACCTTTTCTATAGTAAATTATTCAAAAAATAATTTTTTACTGTTGCAAATTTTAAATACGTCAGGGATTGCCTTTTCTATAGTAAATTTTGCAAAAAATAATTTTTTACTGTCGCAAATTTTAATTACGACAGGGATTGCCTTTTCTATAGTAAATTATTCAAAAAAAATTTTTTACTGTTGCAAATTTTAATTACGCCCGGGATTGCCTTTTCTATAGTAAATTTTGCAAAAAATAATTTTTTACTGTCGCAAGTTTTAACTACGCCAGGGATTGCCTTTTATATAGTAAATTTTGCAAAAAATAATTTTTTACTGTCTCAAATTTTAATTACGCCAGGGACTGCCTTTTCTATAGTAAATTATTCAAAAAATAATGTTTTACTGTCTCAAATTTTAATTACGCCAGGGATTGCCTTTTCTATAGTAAATTATTCAAAAATTCATTTTTTACTGTCGCAAATTATAATTACGCCAGGGATTGCCTTTTCTATAGTAAATTATTCAAAAAATAATTTTTTACTGTCGCAAATTTTAATTACGCCAGGGATTGCCTTTTCTATAGTAAATTATTCAAAAAATAATTTTTTACTGTCGCAAATTTTAATTACGCCAGGGATTGCCTTTTCTATAGTAAATTATTCAAAAAATAATTTTTTACTGTTGCAAATTTTAATTACGCCAGGGATTGCCTTTTCTATAGTAAATTATTCAAAAAATAATTTTTTACTGTCGCAAATTTTAATTACGCCAGAGATTGCCCTTTCTATAGTAAATTATTCAAAAAATAATTTTTTACTGTCGCAAATTTTAAATACGCCAGGGATTGCCTTTTTTATAGTAAATTATTCAAAAAATAATTTTTTACTGTCGCAAATTTTAACTACGCCAGGGATTGCCTTTTCTATAGTAAATTATTCAAACACTAATTGTTTAGTGTCGCAAATTTTAATTACGCCAGGGATTGCCTTTTCTATAGTAAATTATTCAAAAAATAATTTTTTACCGTCGCAAATTTTAAATGCGCCAGGGATTGCCTTTTCTATAGTAAATTATTCAAAAAATAATTTTTTACTGTCGCAAATTTTAATTACGCCAGGGATTGCCTTTTCTATAGTAAATTATTCAAAAACTAATTGTTTAGTGTCGCAAATTTTAATTACGCCAGGGATTGCCTTTTCTATAGTAAATTATTCAAAAAATAATTTTATACTGTCGCAAATTTTAATTACGACAGGGATTGCCTTTTCTATAGTAAATTTTGCAAAAAATAATTTTTTTCTGTCGCAAATTTTAAATACGCCAGGGATTGCCTTTTCTATAGTAAATTATTCAAAAAATAATTTTTTACTGTCGCAAATTTTAATTACGCCAGGGATTGCCTTTTCTATAGTAAATTATTCAAAAACTAATTGTTTAGGTCGCAAATTTTAATTACGCCAGGGATTGCCTTTTCTATAGTAAATTATTCAAAAAATAATTTTTTACTGTCGCAAATTTTAAATACGCCAGGGATTGCCTTTTCTATAGTAAATTATTCAAAAAATAATTTTTTACTGTCGCAAATTTTAATTACGCCAGGGATTGCCTTTTCTATAGTAAATTATTCAAAAACTAATTGTTTAGTGTCGCAAATTTTAATTACGCCAGGGATTGCCTTTTCTATAGTAAAATTTGCAAAAAAATAATTTTTTACTGTGGCAAATTTTAATTACGCCAGGGATTGCATTTTCTATAGTAAATTATTCAAAAATTCATTTTTTCTGTCACAAATTTTAATTACGCCAGAGATTGCCTTTTCTATAGTAAATTATTCAAAAAATAATTTTTTACTGTCTCAAATTTTAATTACGCCAGGGATTGCCTTTTCTATAGTAAATTTTGCAAAAAATAATTTTTTTCTGTCGCAAATTTTAATTACGCCAGGGATTGCCTTTTCTATAGTAAATTATTCAAAAAATAATTTTTTACTGTCACAAATTTTAATTACGCCAGGGATTGCCTTTTCTATAGTAAATTATTCAAAAAATAATTTTTTACTGTTGCAAATTTTAATTACGCCAGGGATTGCCTTTTCTATAGTAAATTATTCAAAAAATAATTGTTTACTGTCGCAAATTTTAACTACGCCAGGGATTGCCTTTTCTATAGTAAATTATTCAAAAAATAATTTTTTACTGTTGCAAATTTTAAATACGCCAGGGATTGCCTTTTCTATAGTAAATTTTGCAAAAAATAATTTTTTACTGTCGCAAATTTTAATTACGCCAGGGATTGCCTTTTCTATAGTAAATTATTCAAAAAATAATTTTTTACTGTTGCAAATTTTAATTACGCCAGGGATTGCCTTTTCTATAGTAAAATATTCAAAAAATAATTGTTTACTGTCTCAAATTTAAATTACGCCAGGGATTTTCTTTTCTATAGTAAATTATTCAAAAAATAATTTTTTACTGTCGCAAATTTTAATTACGCCCGGGATTGCCTTTTCTATAGTAAATTTTGCAAAAAATAATTTTTTACTGTCGCAAATTTTAATTACGCCAGGGATTGCCCTTTCTATAGTAAATTATTCAAAAATTCATTTTTTACTGTCGCAAATTTTAATTACGCCAGGGATTGCCTTTTCTATAGAAAATTATTCAAAAATTCATTTTTTACTGTCTTAAATTTTAATTACGCCAGGGATTGCCTTTTCTATAGTAAATTTTGCAAAAAATAATTTTTTACTGTCTCAAATTCTAATTACGCCAGGGATTGCCTTTTCTATAGTAAATTATTCAAAAAATAATTTTTTACTGTCTCAAATTTTAATTACGCCAGGGATTGCCTTTTCTATAGTAAATTATTCAAAAAATAATTTTTTACTGTTGCAAATTTTAAATACGCCAGGGATTGCCTTTTCTATAGTAAATTATTCAAGAAATAATTTTTTACTGTTGCAAATTTTAATTACGCCAAGGATTGCCGTTTCTATAGTAAATTATTCAAAAAATAATTTTTTACTGTGGCAAATTTTAATTACGCCAGAGATTGCCTTTTCTATAGTAAATTATTCAAAAAATAATTTTTTACTGTCGCAAATTTTAAATACGCCAGGGATTGACTTTTCTATAGTAAATTATTCAAAAAATAATTTTTTACTGTCGCAAATTTTAATTACGCCAGGGATTGCCTTTTCTATAGTAAATTATTCAAAAACTAATTGTTTAGTGTCGCAAATTTTAAATACGCCAGGGATTGCCTTTTCTATAGTAAATTATTCAAAAAATAATTTTTTACTGTCGCAAATTTTAAATGCGCCAGGGATTGCCTTTTCTATAGTAAATTATTCAAAAAATAATTTTTTACTGTCGCAAATTTTAATTACGCCAGGGATTGCCTTTTTTATAGTAAATTATTCAAAAACTAATTGTTTAGTGTCGCAAATTTTAATTACGCCAGGGATTGCCTTTTCTATAGTAAATTATTCAAAAAATAATTTTATACTGTCGCAAATTTTAATTACGCCAGGGATTGCCTTTTCTATAGTAAATTTTGCAAAAAATAATTTTTTTCTGTCGCAAATTTTAAATACGCCAGGGATTGCCTCTTCTATAGTAAATTATTCAAAAAATAATTTTTTACTGTCGCAAATTTTAATTACGCCAGGGATTGCCTTTTCTATAGTAAATTATTCAAAAACTAATTGTTTAGTGTCGCAAATTTTAATTACGCCAGGGATTGCCTTTTCTATAGTAAATTATTCAAAAAATAATTTTTTACTGTCGCAAATTTTAAATACGCCAGGGATTGCCTTTTCTATAGTAAATTATTCAAAAAATAATTTTTTACTGTCGCAAATTTTAATTAGGCCAGGGATTGCTTTTCTATAGTAAATTATTCAAAAACTAATTGTTTACTGTCGCAAATTTTAATTACGCCAGGGATTGCCTTTTCTATAGTAAATTTTGCAAAAAATACTTTTTTACTGTCGCAAATTTTAATTACGCCAGGGATTGCATTTTCTATAGTAAATTATTCAAAAATTCATTTTTTCTGTCACAAATTTTAATTACGCCAGAGATTGCCTTTTCTATAGTAATTTATTCAAAAAATATTTTTTTACTGTCTCAAATTTTAATTACGCCAGGGATTGCCTTTTCTATAGTAAATTTTGCAAAAAATAATTTTTTACTGTCGCAAATTTTAATTACGCCAGGGATTGCCTTTTCTATAGTAAATTATTCAAAAAATAATTTTTTACTGTCGCAAATTTTAATTACGCCAGGGATTGCCTTTTCTATAGTAAATTATTCAAAAAATAATTTTTTACTGTTGCAAATTTTAATTACGCCAGGGATTGCCTTTTCTATAGTAAATTATTCAAAAAATAATTGTTTACTGTCTCAAATTTTAATTACGCCAGGGATTGCCTTTTCTATAGTAAATTATTCAAAAAATAATTTTTTACTGTCGCAAATTTTAATTACGCCCGGGATTGCCTTTTCTATAGTAAATTTTGCAAAAAATAATTTCTTACTGTCGCAAATTTTAATTACGCCAGGGATTGCCTTTTCTATAGTAAATTATTCAAAAATTCATTTTTTACTGTCGCAAATTTTAATTACGCCAGCGATGGCCTTTTCTATAGTAAATTATTCAAAAATTCATTTTTTACTGTCTCAAATTTTAATTACGCCAGGGATTGCCTTTTCTATAGTAAATTTTGCAAAAAATAATTTTTTACTGTCTCAAATTTTAATTAGGCCAGGGATTGCCTTTTCTATAGTAACTTTGCAAAAAATAATTTTTTACTGTCGCAAATTATAATTACGCCAGGGATTGCCTTTTCTATAGTAAATTTTGCAAAAAATAATTTTTTACTGTCGCAAATTTTAATTACGCCAGGGATTGCTTTTTCTATAGTAAATTATTCAAAAAATAATTTTTTACTGTCGCAAATTATAATTACGCCAGGGATTGCCTTTTTTATAGTAAATTATTCAAAAAATAATTGTTTAGTGTCGCAAATTTTAATTACGCCAGGGATTGCCTTTTCTATAGTAAATTATTCAAGAAATAATTTTTTACTGTCGCAAATTTTAATTACGCCAGGGATTGCCTTTTCTATAGTAAATTATTCAAAAAATAATTTTTTACTGTCGCACATTTTAATTACGCCAGGGATTGCCTTTTCTATAGTAAATTATTCAAAAATTCATTTTTTACTGTCGCAAATTATAATTACGCCAGGGATTGCCTTTTCTATAGTAAATTATTTAAAAACTAATTGTTTAGTGTCGCAAATTTTAATTACGCCAGGGATTGCCTTTTCTATAGTAAATTATTCAAAAATTAATTTTTTTCTGTCGCAAATTATAATTACGCCAGGGATTGCCTTTTCTATAGTAAATTATTCAAAAATTCATTTTTTCTGTCACAAATTTTAATTACACCATGGATTGCCTTTTCTATAGTAAATTATTCAAAAAATAATTTTTTACTGTCTCAAATTTTAATTACGCCAGGGATTGCCTTTTCTATAGTAAATTATTCAAAAAATAATTTTTTACTGTTGCAAATTTTAAATACGCCAGGGATTGCCTTTTCTGTAGTAAATTTTGCAAAAAATAATTGTTTAGTGTCGCAAATTTTAATTACGCCAGGGTTTGCCTTTTCTATAGTAAATTATTCAAAAAATAATTTTTTACTGTTGCAAATTTTAATTACGCCAGGGATTGCCTTTTCTATAGTAAGTTATTCAAAAAATAATTTTTTACTGTCTCAAATTTTAATTACGCCAGGGATTGCCTTTTCTATAGTAAATTATTCAAAAAATAATTTTTTACTGTCTCAAATTTTAATTACGCCAGGGATTGCCTTTTCTATAGTAAATTATTCAAAAATTCATTTTTTCTGTCACAAATTTTAATTACGCCAGGGATTGCCTTTTCTATAGTAAATTATTCAAAAAATAATTTTTTTACTGTCTCAAATTTTAATTACGCCAGGGATTGCCTTTTCTATAGTAAATTATTCAAAAAATAATTTTTTACTGTTGCAAATTTTAAATACGACAGGGATTGCCTTTTCTATAGTAAATTTTGCAAAAAATAATTGTTTAGTGTCGCAAATTTTAATTACGCCAAGGATTGCCTTTTCTATAGTAAATTATTCAAAAATTCATTTTTTACTATCGCAAATTTTAATTACGCCAGGGATTGCCTTTTCTATAGTAAATTATTCAAAAAATAATTTTTTACTGTCGCAAATTTTAATTACGCCAGGGATTGCCTTTTCTATAGTAAATTATTCAAAAATTCATTTTTTCTGTCACAAATTTTAATTACGCCAGGGATTGCCTTTTCTATAGTAAATTATTCAAAAAATAATTTTTTACTGTCGCAAATTATAATTACGCCAGGGATTGCCTTTTCTATAGTAAATTATTCAAAAAATAATTGTTTAGTGTCGCAAATTTTAATTACGCCAGGGATTGCCTTTTCTATAGTAAATTATTCAAAAAATAATTGTTTAGTGTCGCAAATTTTAATTACGCCAGGGTTTGCCTTTTCTATAGTAAATTATTCAAAAAATAATTTTTTACTGTCGCAAATTTTAATTACGCCAGGGATTGCCTTTTCTATAGTAAATTATTCAAAAATTCATTTTTTACTGTCGCAAATTATAATTACGCCAGGGATTGCCTTTTCTATAGTAAATTATTCAAAAACTAATTGTTTAGTGTCGCAAATTTTAATTACGCCAGGGATTGCCTTTTCTATAGTAAATTATTCAAAAATTAATTTTTTTCTGTCGCAAATTATAATTACGCCAGGGATTGCCTTTTCTCTAGTAAATTATTCAAAAATTCATTTTTTCTGTCACAAATTTTAATTACGCCATGGATTGCCTTTTCTATAGTAAATTATTCAAAAAATAATTTTTTACTGTTGCAAATTTTAAATACGCCAGGGATTGCCTTTTCTATAGTAAATTTTGCAAAAAATAATTGTTTAGTGTCGCATATTTTAATTACGCCAGGGATTGCGTTTTCTATAGTAAATTATTCAAAAAATAATTTTTTACTGTTGCAAATTTTAAATACGCCAGGGATTGCCTTTTCTATAGTAAATTTTGCAAAAAATAATTGTTTAGTGTCGCAAATTTTAATTACGCCAGGGATTGACTTTTCTATAGTAAATTATTCAAAAAATAATTGTTTAGTGTCGCAAATTTTAATTACGCCAGGGATTGCCTTTTCTATAGTAAATTATTCAAAAAATAATTGTTTAGTGTCGCAAATTTTAATTACGCCAGGGATTGCCTTTTCTATAGTAAATTATTCAAAAAATAATTGTTTAGTGTCGCAAATTTTAATTACGCCAGGGATTGCCTTTTCTATAGTAAATTATTCAAAAAATAATTGTTTAGTGTCGCAAATTTTAATTACGCCAGGGTTTGCCTTTTCTATAGTAAATTATTCAAAAAATAATTTTTTACTGTCGCAAATTTTAATTACGCCAGGGATTGCCTTTTCTATAGTAAATTATTCAAAAATTTATTTTTTACTGTCGCAAATTATAATTACGCCAGGGATTGCCTTTTCTATAGTAAATTATTCAAAAACTAATTGTTTAGTGTCGCAAATTTTAATTACGCCAGGGATTGCCTTTTCTATAGTAAATTATTCAAAAATTAATTTTTTTCTGTCGCAAATTATAATTACGCCAGGGATTGCCTTTTCTCTAGTAAATTATTCAAAAATTCATTTTTACTGTCACAAATTTTAATTACGCCATGGATTGCCTTTTCTATAGTAAATTATTCAAAAAATAATTTTTTACTGTCTCAAATTTTAATTACGCCAGGGATTGCCTTTTCTATAGTAAATTATTCAAAAAATAATTTTTTACTGTTGCATATTTTAAATACGCCAGGGATTGCCTTTTCTATAGTAAATTTTGCAAAAAATAATTGTTTAGTGTCGCATATTTTAATTACGCCAGGGATTGCCTTTTCTATAGTAAATTATTCAAAAAATAATTTTTTACTGTTGCAAATTTTAAATACGCCAGGGATTGCCTTTTCTATAGTAAATTATTCAAAAACTAATTGTTTAGTGTCGCAAATTTTAATTACGCCAGGGATTGCCTTTTCTATAGTAAATTATTCAAAAATTAATTTTTTTCTGTCGCAAATTATAATTACGCCAGGGATTGCCTTTTCTCTAGTAAATTATTCGAAAATTCATTTTTTCTGTCACAAATTTTAATTACGCCATGGATTGCCTTTTCTATAGTAAATTATTCAAAAAATAATTTTTTACTGTCGCAAATTATAATTACGCCAGGGATTGCCTTTTCTATAGTAAATTATTCAAAAAATAATTGTTTAGTGTCGGAAATTTTAATTACGCCAGGGATTGCCTTTTCTATAGTAAATTATTCAAAAAATAATTTTTTACTGTCGCAAATTTTAATTACGCCAGGGATTGCCTTTTCTCTAGTAAATTATTCAAAAAATAATTGTTTACTGTCGCAAATTTTAATTACGCCAGGGATTGCCTTTTCTATAGTAAATTATTCAAAAAATAATTTTTTACTGTTGCAAATTTTAAATACGCCAGGGATTGCCTTTTCTATAGTAAATTTTGCAAAAAATAATTTTTTACTGTCGCAAATTTTAATTACGCCAGGGATTGCCTTTTCTATAGTAAATTATTCAAAAAATAATTTTTTACTGTTGCAAATTTTAATTACGCCAGGGATTGCCTTTTCTATAGTAAATTATTCAAAAAATAATTGTTTACTGTCTCAAATTTTAATTACGCCAGGGATTGCCTTTTCTATAGTAAATTATTCAAAAAATAATTTTTTACTCTCGCAAATTTTAATTACGCCCGGGATTGCCTTTTCTATAGTAAATTTTGCAAAAAATAATTTCTTACTGTCGCAAATTTTAATTACGCCAGGGATTGCCTTTTCTATAGTAAATTATTCAAAAATTCATTTTTTACTGTCGCAAATTTTAATTACGCCAGCGATGGCCTTTTCTATAGTAAATTATCCAAAAATTCATTTTTTACTGTCTCAAATTTTAATTACGCCAGGAATTGCCTTTTCTATAGTAAATTTTGCAAAAAATAATTTTTTACTGTCTCAAATTTTAATTACGCCAGGGATTGCCTTTTCTATAGTAACTTTGCAAAAAATAATTTTTTACTGTCGCAAATTATAATTACGCCAGGGATTGCCTTTTCTATAGTAAATTTTGCAAAAAATAATTTTTTACTGTCGCAAATTTTAATTACGCCAGGGATTGCCTTTTCTATAGTAAATTATTAAAAAAATAATTTTTTACTGTCGCAAATTATAATTACGCCAGGGATTGCCTTTTTTATAGTAAATTATTCAAAAAATAATTGTTTAGTGTCGCAAATTTTAATTACGCCAGGGATTGCCTTTTCTATAGTAAATTATTCAAAAAATAATTTTTTACTGTCGCAAATTTTAATTACGCCAGGGATTGCCTTTTCTATAGTAAATTATTCAAAAAATAATTTTTTACTGTCGCAAATTTTAAATACGCCAGGGATTGCCTTTTCTATAGTAAATTATTCAAAAAATAATTTTTTACTGTCGCAAATTTTAATTACGCCAGGGATTGCCTTTTCTATAGTAAATTATTCAAAAACTAATTGTTTAGTGTCGCAAATTTTAATTACGCCAGGGATTGCCTTTTCTATAGTAAATTATTCAAAAAATAATTTTTTACTGTCGCAAATTTTAAATGCGCCAGGGATTGCCTTTTCTATAGTAAATTATTCAAAAAATAATTTTTTACTGTCGCAAATTTTAATTACGCCAGGGATTGCCTTTTTTATAGTAAATTATTCAAAAACTAATTGTTTAGTGTCGCAAATTTTAATTACGCCAGGGATTGCCTTTTCTATAGTAAATTATTCAAAAAATAATTTTATACTGTCGCAAATTTTAATTACGCCAGGGATTGCCTTTTCTATAGTAAATTTTGCAAAAAATAATTTTTTTCTGTCGCAAATTTTAAATACGCCAGGGATTGCCTTTTCTATAGTAAATTATTCAAAAAATAATTTTTTACTGTCGCAAATTTTAATTACGCCAGGGATTGCCTTTTCTATAGTAAATTATTCAAAAACTAATTGTTTAGTGTCGCAAATTTTAATTACGCCAGGCATTGCCTTTTCTATAGTAAATTATTCAAAAAATAATTTTTTACTGTCGCAAATTTTAAATACGCCAGGGATTGCCTTTTCTATAGTAAATTATTCAAAAAATAATTTTTTACTGTCGCAAATTTTAATTAGGCCAGGGATTGCTTTTCTATAGTAAATTATTCAAAAACTAATTGTTTACTGTCGCAAATTTTAATTACGCCAGGGATTGCCTTTTCTATAGTAAATTTTGCAAAAAATAATTTTTTACTGTCGCAAATTTTAATTACGCCAGGGATTGCATTTTCTATAGTAAATTATTCAAAAATTCATTTTTTCTGTCACAAATTTTAATTACGCCAGAGATTGCCTTTTCTATAGTAATTTATTCAAAAAATATTTTTTTACTGTCTCAAATTTTAATTACGCCAGGGATTGCCTTTTCTATAGTAAATTTTGCAAAAAATAATTTTTTACTGTCGCAAATTTTAATTACGCCAGGGATTGCCTTTTCTATAGTAAATTATTCAAAAAATAATTTTTTACTGTCGCAAATTTTAATTACGCCAGGGATTGCCTTTTCTATAGTAAATTATTCAAAAAATAATTTTTTACTGTTGCAAATTTTAATTACGCCAGGGATTGCCTTTTCTATAGTAAATTATTCAAAAAATAATTGTTTACTGTCTCAAATTTTAATTACGCCAGGGATTGCCTTTTCTATAGTAAATTATTCAAAAAATAATTTTTTACTGTCGCAAATTTTAATTACGCCCGGGATTGCCTTTTCTATAGTAAATTTTGCAAAAAATAATTTCTTACTGTCGCAAATTTTAATTACGCCAGGGATTGCCTTTTCTATAGTAAATTATTCAAAAATTCATTTTTTACTGTCGCAAATTTTAATTACGCCAGCGATGGCCTTTTCTATAGTAAATTATTCAAAAATTCATTTTTTACTGGCTCAAATTTTAATTACGCCAGGGATTGCCTTTTCTATAGTAAATTTTGCAAAAAATAATTTTTTACTGTCTCAAATTTTAATTAGGCCAGGGATTGCCTTTTCTATAGTAACTTTGCAAAAAATAATTTTTTACTGTCGCAAATTATAATTAGGCCAGGGATTGCCTTTTCTATAGTAAATTTTGCAAAAAATAATTTTTTACTGTCGCAAATTTTAATTACGCCAGGGATTGCCTTTTCTATAGTAAATTATTCAAAAAATAATTTTTTACTGTCGCAAATTATAATTACGCCAGGGATTGCCTTTTTTATAGTAAATTATTCAAAAAATAATTGTTTAGTGTCGCAAATTTTAATTACGCCAGGGATTGCCTTTTCTATAGTAAATTATTCAAAAAATAATTTTTTACTGTCGCAAATTTTAATTACGCCAGGGATTGCCTTTTCTATAGTAAATTATTCAAAAAATAATTTTTTACTGTCGCAAATTTTAATTACGCCAGGGATTGCCTTTTCTATAGTAAATTATTCAAAAATTCATTTTTTACTGTCGCAAATTATAATTACGCCAGGGATTGCCTTTTCTATAGTAAATTATTTAAAAACTAATTGTTTAGTGTCGCAAATTTTAATTACGCCAGGGATTGCCTTTTCTATAGTAAATTATTCAAAAATTAATTTTTTTCTGTCGCAAATTATAATTACGCCAGGGATTGCCTTTTCTATAGTAAATTATTCAAAAATTCATTTTTTCTGTCACAAATTTTAATTACACCATGGATTGCCTTTTCTATAGTAAATTATTCAAAAAATAATTTTTTACTGTCTCAAATTTTAATTACGCCAGGGATTGCCTTTTCTATAGTAAATTATTCAAAAAATAATTTTTTACTGTTGCAAATTTTAAATACGCCAGGGATTGCCTTTTCTGTAGTAAATTTTGCAAAAAATAATTGTTTAGTGTCGCAAATTTTAATTACGCCAGGGTTTGCCTTTTCTATAGTAAATTATTCAAAAAATAATTTTTTACTGTTGCAAATTTTAATTACGCCAGGGATTGCCTTTTCTATAGTAAATTATTCAAAAAATAATTTTTTACTGTCTCAAATTTTAATTACGCCAGGGATTGCCTTTTCTATAGTAAATTATTCAAAAAATAATTTTTTACTGTCTCAAATTTTAATTACGCCAGGGATTGCCTTTTCTATAGTAAATTATTCAAAAATTCATTTTTTCTGTCACAAATTTTAATTACGCCAGGGATTGCCTTTTCTATAGTAAATTATTCAAAAAATAATTTTTTACTGTCTCAAATTTTAATTACGCCAGGGATTGCCTTTTCTATAGTAAATTATTCAAAAAATAATTTTTTACTGTTGCAAATTTTAAATACGACAGGGATTGCCTTTTCTATAGTAAATTTTGCAAAAAATAATTGTTTAGTGTCGCAAATTTTAATTACGCCAAGGATTGCCTTTTCTATAGTAAATTATTCAAAAATTCATTTTTTACTATCGCAAATTTTAATTACGCCAGGGATTGCCTTTTCTATAGTAAATTATTCAAAAAATAATTTTTTACTGTCGCAAATTTTAATTACGCCAGGGATTGCCTTTTCTATAGTAAATTATTCAAAAATTCATTTTTTCTGTCACAAATTTTAATTACGCCAGGGATTGCCTTTTCTATAGTAAATTATTCAAAAAATAATTTTTTACTGTCGCAAATTATAATTACGCCAGGGATTGCCTTTTCTATAGTAAATTATTCAAAAAATAATTGTTTAGTGTCGCAAATTTTAATTACGCCAGGGATTGCCTTTTCTATAGTAAATTATTCAAAAAATAATTGTTTAGTGTCGCAAATTTTAATTACGCCAGGTTTGCCTTTTCTATAGTAAATTATTCAAAAAATAATTTTTTACTGTCGCAAATTTTAATTACGCCAGGGATTGCCTTTTCTATAGTAAATTATTCAAAAATTCATTTTTTACTGTCGCAAATTATAATTACGCCAGGGATTGCCTTTTCTATAGTAAATTATTCAAAAACTAATTGTTTAGTGTCGCAAATTTTAATTACGCCAGGGATTGCCTTTTCTATAGTAAATTATTCAAAAATTAATTTTTTTCTGTCGCAAATTATAATTACGCCAGGGATTGCCTTTTCTCTAGTAAATTATTCAAAAATTCATTTTTTCTGTCACAAATTTTTAATTACGCCATGGATTGCCTTTTCTATAGTAAATTATTCAAAAAATAATTTTTTACTGTCTCAAATTTTAATTACGCCAGGGATTGCCTTTTCTATAGTAAATTATTCAAAAAATAATTTTTTACTGTTGCAAATTTTAAATACGCCAGGGATTGCCTTTTCTATAGTAAATTTTGCAAAAAATAATTGTTTAGTGTCGCATATTTTAATTACGCCAGGGATTGCGTTTTCTATAGTAAATTATTCAAAAAATAATTTTTTACTGTTGCAAATTTTAAATACGCCAGGGATTGCCTTTTCTATAGTAAATTTTGCAAAAAATAATTGTTTAGTGTCGCAAATTTTAATTACGCCAGGGATTGACTTTTCTATAGTAAATTATTCAAAAAATAATTGTTTAGTGTCGCAAATTTTAATTACGCCAGGGATTGCCTTTTCTATAGTAAATTATTCAAAAAAAATTGTTTAGTGTCGCAAATTTTAATTACGCCAGGGATTGCCTTTTCTATAGTAAATTATTCAAAAAATAATTGTTTAGTGTCGCAAATTTTAATTACGCCAGGGATTGCCTTTTCTATAGTAAATTATTCAAAAAATAATTGTTTAGTGTCGCAAATTTTAATTACGCCAGGGTTTGCCTTTTCTATAGTAAATTATTCAAAAAATAATTTTTTACTGTCGCAAATTTTAATTACGCCAGGGATTGCCTTTTCTATAGTAAATTATTCAAAAATTTATTTTTTACTGTCGCAAATTATAATTACGCCAGGGATTGCCTTTTCTATAGTAAATTATTCAAAAACTAATTGTTTAGTGTCGCAAATTTTAATTACGCCAGAGATTACCTTTTCTATAGTAAATTATTCAAAAATTAATTTTTTTCTGTCGCAAATTATAATTACGCCAGGGATTGCCTTTTCTCTAGTAAATTATTCAAAAATTCATTTTTTCTGTCACAAATTTTAATTACGCCCTGGATGGCCTTTTCTATAGTAAATTATTCAAAAAATAATTTTTTACTGTCTCAAATTTTAATTACGCCAGGGATTGCCTTTTCTATAGTAAATTATTCAAAAAATAATTTTTTACTGTTGCATATTTTAAATACGCCAGGGATTGCCTTTTCTATAGTAAATGTTGCAAAAAATAATTGTTTAGTGTCGCATATTTTAATTACGCCAGGGATTGCCTTTTCTATAGTAAATTATTCAAAAAATAATTTTTTACTGTTGCAAATTTTAAATACGCCAGGGATTGCCTTTTCTATAGTAAATTATTCAAAAACTAATTGTTTAGTGTCGCAAATTTAAATTACGCCAGGGATTGCCTTTTCTATAGTAAATTATTCAAAAATTAATTTTTTTCTGTCGCAAATTATAATTACGCCAGGGATTGCCTTTTCTCTAGTAAATTATTCGAAAATTCATTTTTTCTGTCACAAATTTTAATTACGCCATGGATTGCCTTTTCTATAGTAAATTATTCAAAAAATAATTTTTTACTGTCGCAAATTATAATTACGCCAGGGATTGCCTTTTCTATAGTAAATTATTCAAAAAATAATTGTTTAGTGTCGCAAATTTTAATTACGCCAGGGATTGCCTTTTCTATAGTAAATTATTCAAAAAATAATTTTTTACTGTCGCAAAATTTTAATTACGCCAGGGATTGCCTTTTCTCTAGTAAATTATTCAAAAAATAATTGTTTACTGTCGCAAATTTTAATTACGCCAGGGATTGCCTTTTCTATAGTAAATTATTCAAAAAATAATTTTTTACTGTTGCAAATTTTAAATACGCCAGGGATTGCCTTTTCTATAGTAAATTTTGCAAAAAATAATTTTTTACTGTCGCAAATTTTAATTACGCCAGGGATTGCCTTTTCTATAGTAAATTATTCAAAAAATAATTTTTTACTGTTGCAAATTTTAATTACGCCAGGGATTGCCTTTTCTATAGTAAATTATTCAAAAAATAATTGTTTACTGTCTCAAATTTTAATTACGCCAGGGATTGCCTTTTCTATAGTAAATTATTCAAAAAATAATTTTTTACTCTCGCAAATTTTAATTACGCCCGGGATTGCCTTTTCTATAGTAAATTTTGCAAAAAATAATTTCTTACTGTCGCAAATTTTAATTACGCCAGGGATTGCCTTTTCTATAGTAAATTATTCAAAAATTCATTTTTTACTGTCGCAAATTTTAATTACGCCAGCGATGGCCTTTTCTATAGTAAATTATCCAAAAATTCATTTTTTACTGTCTCAAATTTTAATTACGCCAGGGATTGCCTTTTCTATAGTAAATTTTGCAAAAAATAATTTTTTACTGTCTCAAATTTTAATTACGCCAGGGATTGCCTTTTCTATAGTAACTTTGCAAAAAATAATTTTTTACTGTCGCAAATTATAATTACGCCAGGGATTGCCTTTTCTATAGTAAATTTTGCAAAAAATAATTTTTTACTGTCGCAAATTTTAATTACGCCAGGGATTGCCTTTTCTATAGTAAATTATTCAAAAAATAATTTTTTACTGTCGCAAATTATAATTACGCCAGGGATTGCCTTTTTTATAGTAAATTATTCAAAAAATAATTGTTTAGTGTCGCAAATTTTAATTACGCCAGGGATTGCCTTTTCTATAGTAAATTATTCAAAAAATAATTTTTTACTGTCGCAAATTTTAATTACGCCAGGGATTGCCTTTTCTATAGTAAATTATTCAAAAAATAATTTTTTACTGTCGCAAATTTTAATTACGCCAGGGATTGCCTTTTCTATAGTAAATTATTCAAAAATTCATTTTTTACTGTCGCAAATTATAATTACGCCAGGGATTGCCTTTTCTATAGTAAATTATTTAAAAACTAATTGTTTAGTGTCGCAAATTTTAATTACGCCAGGGATTGCCTTTTCTATAGTAAATTATTCAAAAATTAATTTTTTTCTGTCGCAAATTATAATTACGCCAGGGATTGCCTTTTCTATAGTAAATTATTCAAAAATTCATTTTTTCTGTCACAAATTTTAATTACACCATGGATTGCCTTTTCTATAGTAAATTATTCAAAAAATAATTTTTTACTGTCTCAAATTTTAATTACGCCAGGGATTGCCTTTTCTATAGTAAATTATTCAAAAAATAATTTTTTACTGTTGCAAATTTTAAATACGCCAGGGATTGCCTTTTCTATAGTAAATTTTGCAAAAAATAATTGTTTAGTGTCGCAAATTTTAATTACGCCAGGGTTTGCCTTTTCTATAGTAAATTATTCAAAAAATAATTTTTTACTGTTGCAAATTTTAATTACGCCAGGGATTGCCTTTTCTATAGTAAATTATTCAAAAAATAATTTTTTACTGTCTCAAATTTTAATTACGCCAGGGATTGCCTTTTCTATAGTAAATTATTCAAAAAATAATTTTTTACTGTCTCAAATTTTAATTACGCCAGGGATTGCCTTTTCTATAGTAAATTATTCCAAAATTCATTTTTTCTGTCACAAATTTTAATTACACCAGGGATTGCCTTTTCTATAGTAAATTATTCAAAAAATAATTTTTTACTGTCTCAAATTTTAATTACGCCAGGTATTGCCTTTTCTATAGTAAATTATTCAAAAAATAATTTTTTACTGTTGCAAATTTTAAATACGACAGGGATTGCCTTTTCTATAGTAAATTTTGCAAAAAATAATTGTTTAGTGTCGCAAATTTTAATTACGCCAGGGATTGCCTTTTCTATAGTAAATTATTCAAAAATTCATTTTTTACTATCGCAAATTTTAATTACGCCAGGGATTGCCTTTTCTATAGTAAATTATTCAAAAAATAATTTTTTACTGTCGCAAATTTTAATTACGCCAGGGATTGCCTTTTCTATAGTAAATTATTCAAAAATTCATTTTTTCTGTCACAAATTTTAATTACGCCAGGGATTGCCTTTTCTATAGTAAATTATTCAAAAAATAATTTTTTACTGTCTCAAATTTTAATTACGCCAGGGATTGCCTTTTCTATAGTAAATTATTCAAAAAATAATTTTTTACTGTCTCAAATTTTAATTACGCCAGGGATTACCTTTTCTATAGTAAATTATTCAAAAAATAACATTTTACTGTCTCAAATTTTAATTACGCCAGGGATTGCCTTTTCTATAGTAAATTATTCAAAAATTCATTTTTTACTGTCGTAAATTTTAATTACGCCAGGGATTGCCTTTTCTATAGTAAATTATTCAAAAAAATATTTTTTACTGTCTCAAATTTTAATTACGCCAGGGATTGCCTTTTCTATAGTAAATTATTCAAAAAATAATTTTTTACTGTCTCAAATTTTAATTACGCCAGGGATTGCCTTTTCTATAGTAAATTATTCAAAAAATAATTTTTTACTGTCTCAAATTTTAATTACGCCAGGGATTGCCTTTTCTATAGTAAATTATTCAAAAAATAATTTTTTCTGTCACAAATTTTAATTGCGCCAGGGATTGCCTTTTCTATAGTAAATTATTCAAAAAATAATTTTTTACTGTCGCAAATTTTTATTACGCCAGGGATTGCCTTTTCTATAGTAAATTATTCAAAAATTCATTTTTTACTGTCGCAAATTATAATTACGCCAGGGATTGCCTTTTCTATAGTAAATTATTCAAAAACTAATTGTTTAGTGTCGCAAATTTTAATACGCCAGGGATTGCCTTTTCTATAGTAAATTATTCAAAAATTAATTTTTTTCTGTCGCAAATTATAATTACGCCAGGGATTGCCTTTTGTATAGTAAATTATTCAAAAAATAATCCCTGGCGTAATTATAATTTGCGACAGTAAAAAATGAATTTTTGAATAATTTACTATATAAAAGGCAATCCCAGGCGTAATTAAAATTTGCGACAGTAAAAAATTATTTTTTGCAAATTTTACAATAGAAAAGGCAATCCCTGGCGTAATTAAAATTTGCGACAGTAAAAAATTATTTTTTGCAAAAATTACTATAGAAAAGGCAATTTTTTACTGTCTCAAATTTTAATTACGCCAGGGATTGCCTTTTCTATAGTAAATTATTCAAAAAATAATTTTTTACTGTCTCAAATTTTAATTACGCCAGGGATTGCTTTTTCTATAGTAAATTATTCAAAAAATAACTTTTTACTGTCTCAAATTTTAATTACGCCAGGGATTGCCTTTTCTATAGTAAATTATTCAAAAATTCATTTTTTACTGTCGTAAATTTTAATTACGCCAGGGATTGCCTTTTCTATAGTAAATTATTCAAAAAATTATTTTTTACTGTCTCAAATTTTAATTACGCCAGGGATTGCCTTTTCTATAGTAAATTATTCAAAAAATAATTGTTTACTGTCGCAAATTTTAATTACGCCAGGGATTGCCTTTTCTATAGTAAATTTTGTAAAAAATAATTTTTTACTCTCGCAAGTTTTAAATACGCCAGGGATTGCCTTTTGTATAGTAAATTATTCAAAAAATAATTTTATACTGTCGCAAATTATAATTACGCCAGGGATTGCCTTTTCTATAGTAAATTATTCAAAAAATAATTTTTTACTGTCGCAAATTTTAATTACGCCAGGGATTGCCTTTTCTATTGTAAATTATTCAAAAAATAATTTTTTACTGTCGCAAATTATAATTACGCCAGGGATTGCCTTTTCTATAGTAAATTATTCAAAAAATAATTTTTTACTGTCTCAAATTTTAATTATGCCAGGGATTGCCTTTTCTATAGTAAATTATTCAAAAATTCATTTTTTACTGTCGCAAATTTTAATTACGCCAGGGATTGCCTTTTCTATAGTAAATTATTCAAAAAATAATTTTTTTACTGTTGCAAGTTTTAAATACGCCAGGGATTGCCTTTTCTATAGTAAATTATTCAAAAAATAATTTTTTACTGTCGCAAATTATAATTACGCCAGGGATTGCCTTTTCTATAGTAAATTTTGCAAAAAATAATTGTTTACTGTCGCAAATTTTAATTACGCCAGGGATTGCCTTTTCTATAGTAAATTATTCAAAAAATAATTTTTTACTGTCGCAAATTTTAATTACGCCAGGGATTGCCTTTTCTATAGTAAATTATTCAAAAAATAATTTTTTACTGTCGCAAATTTTAATTACGCCAGGGAATGCCTTTTCTATAGTAAATTATTCAAAAATTAATTTTTTACTGTTGCAAATTTTAAATACGCCAGGGATTGCCTTTTCTATAGTAAATTATTCAAAAAATAATTGTTTACTGTCGCAAATTTTAATTACGCCAGGGATTGCCTTTTCTATAGTAAATTTTGTAAAAAATAATTTTTTACTGTCGCAAATTTTAAATACGCCAGGGATTGCCTTTTGTATAGTAAATTATTCAAAAAATAATTTAATACTGTCGCAAATTATAATTACGCCAGGGATTGCCTTTTCTATAGTAAATTATTCAAAAAATAATTTTTTACTGTCGCAAATTTTAATTACGCCAGGGAATGCCTTTTCTATAGTAAATTATTCAAAAATTAATTTTTTACTGTTGCAAATTTTAAATACGCCAGGGATTGCCTTTTCTATAGTAAATTATTCAAAAAATAATTTTTTACTGTCTCAAATTTTAATTACGCCAGGGATTGCCTTTCCTATAGTAAATTATTCAAAAACTAATTGTTTAGTGTCGCAAATTTTAATTACGCCAGGGATTGCCTTTTCTATAGTAAATTATTCAAAAAATAATTTTTTACTGTCTCAAATTTTAATTACGCCAGGGATTGCCTTTTCTATAGTAAATTATTCAAAAAATAATTGTTTAGTGTCGCAAATTTTAATTTCGCCAGGGATTGCCTTTTCTATAGTAAATTATTCAAAAAATAATTTTTTACTGTCGCAAATTTTAATTACGCCAGGGATTGCCTTTTCTATAGTAAATTATTCGAAAAATAATTTTTTACTGTCTCAAATTTTAATTACGCCAGGGATTGCCTTTTCTATAGTAAATTTTGCAAAAATTAATTTTTTACTGTCGCAAATTTTAATTACGCCAGGGATTGCCTTTTCTATAGTAAATTATTCAAAAAATAATTTTTTCTGTCGCAAATTATAATTATGCCAGGGATTGCCTTTTCTATAGTAAATTTTGCAAAAATTAATTTTTTACTGTCTCAAATTTTAAATACGCCAGGGATTGCCTTTTCTATAGTAAATTATTCAAAAAATAATTTTTTACTGTCGCAAATTTTAATTACGCCAGGGATTGCCTTTTCTATAGTAAATTATTCAAAAAATCATTTTTTACTGTCGCAAATTTTAATTACGCCAGGGATTGCCTTTTCTATAGTAAATTATTCAAAAATTCATTTTTTACTGTCGCAAATTTTAATTACGCCAGGGATTGCCTTTTCTATAGTAAATTATTCAAAAAATAATTGTTTAGTGTCGCAAATTATAATTACGCCAGGGATTGCCTTTTCTATAGTAAATTTTGCAAAAATTAATTTTTTACTGTCGCAAATTTTAATTACGCCAGGGATTGCCTTTTCTATAGTAAATTATTCAAAAAATAATTTTTTCTGTCGCAAATTATAATTACGCCAGGGATTGCCTTTTCTATAGTAAATTTTGCAAAAATTAATTTTTTACTGTCTCATATTTTAAATACGCCAGGGATTGCCTTTTTTATAGTAAATTATTCAAAAAATAATTTTATACTGTCGCAAATTATAATTACGCCAGGGATTGCCTTTTCTATAGTAAATTTTGCAAAAATTAATTTTTTACTGTCTCATATTTTAAATACGCCAGGGATTGCCTTTTTTATAGTAAATTATTCAAAAAATAATTTTATACTGTCGCAAATTATAATTACGCCAGGGATTGCCTTTTCTATAGTAAATTATTCAAAAATTCATTTTTTCTGTCACAAATTTTAATTACACCATGGATTGCCTTTTCTATAGTAAATTATTCAAAAAATAATTTTTTACTGTCTCAAATTTTAATTACGCCAGGGATTGCCTTTTCTATAGTAAATTATTCAAAAAATAATTTTTTACTGTTGCAAATTTTAAATACGCCAGGGATTGCCTTTTCTATAGTAAATTTTGCAAAAAATAATTGTTTAGTGTCGCAAATTTTAATTACGCCAGGGTTTGCCTTTTCTATAGTAAATTATTCAAAAAATATTTTTTTACTGTCTCAAATTTTAATTACGCCAGGGATTGCCTTTTCTATAGTAAATTATTCAAAAAATAATTTTTTACTGTCTCAAATTTTAATTACGCCAGGGATTGCCTTTTCTATAGTAAATTATTCAAAAAATAATTTTTTCTGTCACAAATTTTAATTGCGCCAGGGATTGCCTTTTCTATAGTAAATTATTCAAAAAATAATTTTTTACTGTCGCAAATTTTTATTACGCCAGGGATTGCCTTTTCTATAGTAAATTATTCAAAAATTCATTTTTTACTGTCGCAAATTTTAATTTCGCCAGGGATTGCCTTTTCTATAGTAAATTATTCAAAAAATAATTTTTTACTGTCGCAAATTTTAATTACGCCAGGGATTGCCTTTTCTATAGTAAATTATTCGAAAAATAATTTTTTACTGTCTCAAATTTTAATTACGCCAGGGATTGCCTTTTCTATAGTAAATTTTGCAAAAATTAATTTTTTACTGTCGCAAATTTTAATTACGCCAGGGATTGCCTTTTCTATAGTAAATTATTCAAAAAATAATTTTTTCTGTCGCAAATTATAATTATGCCAGGGATTGCCTTTTCTATAGTAAATTTTGCAAAAATTAATTTTTTACTGTCTCAAATTTTAAATACGCCAGGGATTGCCTTTTCTATAGTAAATTATTCAAAAAATAATTTTTTACTGTCGCAAATTTTAATTACGCCAGGGATTGCCTTTTCTATAGTAAATTATTCAAAAAATCATTTTTTACTGTCGCAAATTTTAATTACGCCAGGGATTGCCTTTTCTATAGTAAATTATTCAAAAATTCATTTTTTACTGTCGCAAATTTTAATTACGCCAGGGATTGCCTTTTCTATAGTAAATTATTCAAAAAATAATTGTTTAGTGTCGCAAATTATAATTACGCCAGGGATTGCCTTTTCTATAGTAAATTTTGCAAAAATTAATTTTTTACTGTCGCAAATTTTAATTACGCCAGGGATTGCCTTTTCTATAGTAAATTATTCAAAAAATAATTTTTTCTGTCGCAAATTATAATTACGCCAGGGATTGCCTTTTCTATAGTAAATTTTGCAAAAATTAATTTTTTACTGTCTCATATTTTAAATACGCCAGGGATTGCCTTTTTTATAGTAAATTATTCAAAAAATAATTTTATACTGTCGCAAATTATAATTACGCCAGGGATTGCCTTTTCTATAGTAAATTTTGCAAAAATTAATTTTTTACTGTCTCATATTTTAAATACGCCAGGGATTGCCTTTTTTATAGTAAATTATTCAAAAAATAATTTTATACTGTCGCAAATTATAATTACGCCAGGGATTGCCTTTTCTATAGTAAATTATTCAAAAATTCATTTTTTCTGTCACAAATTTTAATTACACCATGGATTGCCTTTTCTATAGTAAATTATTCAAAAAATAATTTTTTACTGTCTCAAATTTTAATTACGCCAGGGATTGCCTTTTCTATAGTAAATTATTCAAAAAATAATTTTTTACTGTTGCAAATTTTAAATACGCCAGGGATTGCCTTTTCTATAGTAAATTTTGCAAAAAATAATTGTTTAGTGTCGCAAATTTTAATTACGCCAGGGTTTGCCTTTTCTATAGTAAATTATTCAAAAAATAATTTTTTACTGTTGCAAATTTTAATTACGCCAGGGATTGCCTTTTCTATAGTAAATTATTCAAAAAATAATTTTTTACTGTCTCAAATTTTAATTACGCCAGGGATTGCCTTTTCTATAGTAAATTATTCAAAAAATAATTTTTTACTGTCTCAAATTTTAATTACGCCAGGGATTGCCTTTTCTATAGTAAATTATTCAAAAATTCATTTTTTCTGTCACAAATTTTAATTACGCCAGGGATTGCCTTTTCTATAGTAAATTATTCAAAAAATAATTTTTTACTGTCTCAAATTTTAATTACGCCAGGGATTGCCTTTTCTATAGTAAATTATTCAAAAAATAATTTTTTACTGTTGCAAATTTTAAATACGACAGGGATTGCCTTTTCTATAGTAAATTTTGCAAAAAATAATTGTTTAGTGTCGCAAATTTTAATTACGCCAGGGATTGCCTTTTCTATAGTAAATTATTCAAAAATTCATTTTTTACTATCGCAAATTTTAATTACGCCAGGGATTGCCTTTTCTATAGTAAATTATTCAAAAAATAATTTTTTACTGTCGCAAATTTTAATTACGCCAGGGATTGCCTTTTCTATAGTAAATTATTCAAAAATTCATTTTTTCTGTCACAAATTTTAATTACGCCAGGGATTGCCTTTTCTATAGTAAATTATTCAAAAAATAATTTTTTACTGTCTCAAATTTTAATTACGCCAGGGATTGCCTTTTCTATAGTAAATTATTCAAAAAATAATTTTTTACTGTCTCAAATTTTAATTACGCCAGGGATTACCTTTTCTATAGTAAATTATTCAAAAAATAACATTTTACTGTCTCAAATTTTAATTACGCCAGGGATTGCCTTTTCTATAGTAAATTATTCAAAAATTCATTTTTTACTGTCGTAAATTTTAATTACGCCAGGGATTGCCTTTTCTATAGTAAATTATTCAAAAAAATATTTTTTACTGTCTCAAATTTTAATTACGCCAGGGATTGCCTTTTCTATAGTAAATTATTCAAAAAATATTTTTTTACTGTCTCAAATTTTAATTACGCCAGGGATTGCCTTTTCTATAGTAAATTATTCAAAAAATAATTTTTTACTGTCTCAAATTTTAATTACGCCAGGGATTGCCTTTTCTATAGTAAATTATTCAAAAAATAATTTTTTCTGTCACAAATTTTAATTGCGCCAGGGATTGCCTTTTCTATAGTAAATTATTCAAAAAATAATTTTTTACTGTCGCAAATTTTTATTACGCCAGGGATTGCCTTTTCTATAGTAAATTATTCAAAAATTCATTTTTTACTGTCGCAAATTATAATTACGCCAGGGATTGCCTTTTCTATAGTAAATTATTCAAAAACTAATTGTTTAGTGTCGCAAATTTTAATTACGCCAGGGATTGCCTTTTCTATAGTAAATTATTCAAAAATTAATTTTTTTCTGTCGCAAATTATAATTACGCCAGGGATTGCCTTTTGTATAGTAAATTATTCAAAAAATAATCCCTGGCGTAATTATAATTTGCGACAGTAAAAAATGAATTTTTGAATAATTTACTATATAAAAGGCAATCCCAGGCGTAATTAAAATTTGCGACAATAAAAAATTATTTTTTGCAAATTTTACAATAGAAAAGGCAATCCCTGGCGTAATTAAAATTTGCGACAGTAAAAAATTATTTTTTGCAAAAATTACTATAGAAAAGGCAATTTTTTACTGTCTCAAATTTTAATTACGCCAGGGATTGCCTTTTCTATAGTAAATTATTCAAAAAATAATTTTTTACTGTCTCAAATTTTAATTACGCCAGGGATTGCTTTTTCTATAGTAAATTATTCAAAAAATAACTTTTTACTGTCTCAAATTTTAATTACGCCAGGGATTGCCTTTTCTATAGTAAATTATTCAAAAATTCATTTTTTACTGTCGTAAATTTTAATTACGCCAGGGATTGCCTTTTCTATAGTAAATTATTCAAAAAATTATTTTTTACTGTCTCAAATTTTAATTACGCCAGGGATTGCCTTTTCTATAGTAAATTATTCAAAAAATAATTGTTTACTGTCGCAAATTTTAATTACGCCAGGGATTGCCTTTTCTATAGTAAATTTTGTAAAAAATAATTTTTTACTCTCGCAAGTTTTAAATACGCCAGGGATTGCCTTTTGTATAGTAAATTATTCAAAAAATAATTTTATACTGTCGCAAATTATAATTACGCCAGGGATTGCCTTTTCTATAGTAAATTATTCAAAAAATAATTTTTTACTGTCGCAAATTTTAATTACGCCAGGGATTGCCTTTTCTATTGTAAATTATTCAAAAAATAATTTTTTACTGTCGCAAATTATAATTACGCCAGGGATTGCCTTTTCTATAGTAAATTATTCAAAAAATAATTTTTTACTGTCTCAAATTTTAATTATGCCAGGGATTGCCTTTTCTATAGTAAATTATTCAAAAATTCATTTTTTACTGTCGCAAATTTTAATTACGCCAGGGATTGCCTTTTCTATAGTAAATTATTCAAAAAATAATTTTTTACTGTTGCAAGTTTTAAATACGCCAGGGATTGCCTTTTCTATAGTAAATTATTCAAAAAATAATTTTTTACTGTCGCAAATTATAATTACGCCAGGGATTGCCTTTTCTATAGTAAATTTTGCAAAAAATAATTGTTTACTGTCGCAAATTTTAATTACGCCAGGGATTGCCTTTTCTATAGTAAATTATTCAAAAATAATTTTTTACTGTCGCAAATTTTAATTACGCCAGGGATTGCCTTTTCTATAGTAAATTATTCAAAAAATAATTTTTTACTGTCGCAAATTTTAATTACGCCAGGGAATGCCTTTTCTATAGTAAATTATTCAAAAATTAATTTTTTACTGTTGCAAATTTTAAATACGCCAGGGATTGCCTTTTCTATAGTAAATTATTCAAAAAATAATTGTTTACTGTCGCAAATTTTAATTACGCCCAGGGATTGCCTTTCTATAGTAAATTTTGTAAAAAATAATTTTTTACTGTCGCAAATTTTAAATACGCCAGGGATTGCCTTTTGTATAGTAAATTATTCAAAAAATAATTTTATACTGTCGCAAATTATAATTACGCCAGGGATTGCCTTTTCTATAGTAAATTATTCAAAAAATAATTTTTTACTGTCGCAAATTTTAATTACGCCAGGGAATGTCTTTTCTATAGTAAATTATTCAAAAATTAATTTTTTACTGTTGCAAATTTTAAATACGCCAGGGATTGCCTTTTCTATAGTAAATTATTCAAAAAATAATTTTTTACTGTCTCAAATTTTAATTACGCCAGGGATTGCCTTTCCTATAGTAAATTATTCAAAAACTAATTGTTTAGTGTCGCAAATTTTAATTACGCCAGGGATTGCCTTTTCTATAGTAAATTATTCAAAAAATAATTTTTTACTGTCTCAAATTTTAATTACGCCAGGGATTGCCTTTTCTATAGTAAATTATTCAAAAAATAATTGTTTAGTGTCGCAAATTTTAATTACGCCAGGGATTGCCTTTTCTATAGTAAATTATTCAAAAAATAATTTTTTACTGTCGCAAATTTTAATTACGCCAGGGATTGCCTTTTCTATAGTAAATTATTCGAAAAATAATTTTTTACTGTCTCAAATTTTAATTACGCCAGGGATTGCCTTTTCTATAGTAAATTTTGCAAAAATTAATTTTTTACTGTCGCAAATTTTAATTACGCCAGGGATTGCCTTTTCTATAGTAAATTATTCAAAAAATAATTTTTTCTGTCGCAAATTATAATTATGCCAGGGATTGCCTTTTCTATAGTAAATTTTGCAAAAATTAATTTTTTACTGTCTCAAATTTTAAATACGCCAGGGATTGCCTTTTCTATAGTAAATTATTCAAAAAATAATTTTTTACTGTCGCAAATTTTAATTACGCCAGGGATTGCCTTTTCTATAGTAAATTATTCAAAAAATCATTTTTTACTGTCGCAAATTTTAATTACGCCAGGGATTGCCTTTTCTATAGTAAATTATTCAAAAATTCATTTTTTACTGTCGCAAATTTTAATTACGCCAGGGATTGCCTTTTCTATAGTAAATTATTCAAAAAATAATTGTTTAGTGTCGCAAATTATAATTACGCCAGGGATTGCCTTTTCTATAGTAAAAATTAATTTTTTACTGTCGCAAATTTTAATTACGCCAGGGATTGCCTTTTCTATAGTAAATTATTCAAAAAATAATTTTTTTCTGTCGCAAATTATAATTACGCCAGGGATTGCCTTTTCTATAGTAAATTTTGCAAAAATTAATTTTTTACTGTCTCATATTTTAAATACGCCAGGGATTGCCTTTTTTATAGTAAATTATTCAAAAAATAATTTTATACTGTCGCAAATTATAATTACGCCAGGGATTGCCTTTTCTATAGTAAATTTTGCAAAAATTAATTTTTTACTGTCTCAAATTTTAAATACGCCAGGGATTGTCTTTTCTATAGTAAATATTCAAAAAATAATTTTTTACTGTCGCAAATTTTAATTACGCCAGGGATTGCCTTTTCTATAGTAAATTATTCAAAAAATCATTTTTTTACTGTCGCAAATTTTAATTACGCCAGGGATTGCCTTTTCTATAGTAAATTATTCAAAAAATAATTTTTTACTGTCTCAAATTTTAATTACGCCAGGGATTGCCTTTTCTATAGTAAATTATTCAAAAAATAATTTTTTACTGTCTCAAATTTTAATTACGCCAGGGATTGCCTTTTCTATAGTAAATTATTCAAAAATTCATTTTTTCTGTCACAAATTTTAATTACGCCAGGGATTGCCTTTTCTATAGTAAATTATTCAAAAAATAATTTTTTACTGTTGCAAATTTTAAATACGCCAGGGATTGCCTTTTTCTATAGTAAATTTTGCAAAAAATAATTGTTTAGTGTCGCAAATTTTAATTACGCCAGGGTTTGCCTTTTCTATAGTAAATTATTTCAAAAAATAATTTTTTACTGTTGCAAATTTTAATTACGCCAGGGATTGCCTTTTCTATAGTAAATTATTCAAAAAATAATTTTTTACTGTCGCAAATTTTAATTACGCCAGGGATTGCCTTTTCTATAGTAAATTATTCAAAAAATAATTTTATACTGTCGCAAATTATAATTACGCCAGGGATTGCCTTTTCTATAGTAAATTATTCAAAAAATAATTTTTTACTGTCGCAAATTTTAATTACGCCAGGGAATGCCTTTTCTATAGTAAATTATTCAAAAATTAATTTTTTACTGTTGCAAATTTTAAATACGCCAGGGATTGCCTTTTCTATAGTAAATTATTCAAAAAATAATTTATTTCTGTCTCAAATTTTAATTACGCCAGGGATTGCCTTTTCTATAGTAAATTATTCAAAAAATAATGTTTTACTGTCTCAAATTTTAATTACGCCAGGGATTGCCTTTTCTATAGTAAATTATTCAAAAAATAACTTTTTACTGTCTCAAATTTTAATTACGCCAGGGATTGCCTTTTCTATAGTAAATTATTCAAAAATTCATTTTTTACTGTCGTAAATTTTAATTACGCCAGGGATTGCCTTTTCTATAGTAAATTATTCAAAAAAATAATTTTTTACTGTTGCAAATTTTAAATACGCCAGGGATTGCCTTTTCTATAGTAAATTATTCAAAAAATAATTTTTTACTGTCGCAAATTTTAATTACGCCAGGCATTGCCTTTTCTATAGTAAATTTTGTAAAAAATAATTTTTTACTGTCGCAAATTTTAAATACGCCAGGGATTGCCTTTTGTATAGTAAATTATTCAAAAAATAATTTTATACTGTCGCAAATTATAATTACGCCAGGGATTGCCTTTTCTATAGTAAATTATTCAAAAAATAATTTTTTACTGTCGCAAATTTTAATTACGCCAGGGAATGCCTTTTCTATAGTAAATTATTCAAAAATTAATTTTTTACTGTTGCAAATTTTAAATACGCCAGGGATTGCCTTTTCTATAGTAAATTATTCAAAAAATAATTTTTTACTGTCTCAAATTTTAATTACGCCAGGGATTGCCTTTCCTATAGTAAATTATTCAAAAACTAATTGTTTAGTGTCGCAAATTTTAATTACGCCAGGGATTGCCTTTTCTATAGTAAATTATTCAAAAAATAATTTTTTACTGTCTCAAATTTTAATTACGCCAGGGATTGCCTTTTCTATAGTAAATTATTCAAAAAATAATTGTTTAGTGTCGCAAATTTTAATTACGCCAGGGATTGCCTTTTCTATAGTAAATTATTCAAAAAATAATTTTTTACTGTCGCAAATTTTAATTACGCCAGGGATTGCCTTTTCTATAGTAAATTATTCGAAAAATAATTTTTTACTGTCTCAAATTTTAATTACGCCAGGATTGCCTTTTCTATAGTAAATTTTGCAAAAATTAATTTTTTACTGTCGCAAATTTTAATTACGCCAGGGATTGCCTTTTCTATAGTAAATTATTCAAAAAATATTTTTTTCTGTCGCAAATTATAATTATGCCAGGGATTGCCTTTTCTATAGTAAATTTTGCAAAAATTAATTTTTACTGTCTCAAATTTTAAATACGCCAGGGATTGCCTTTTTCTATAGTAAATTATTCAAAAAATAATTTTTTACTGTCGCAAATTTTAATTACGCCAGGGATTTCCTTTTCTATAGTAAATTATTCAAAAAATCATTTTTTACTGTCGCAAATTTTAATTACGCCAAGGATTGCCTTTTCTATAGTAAATTATTCAAAAATTCATTTTTTACTGTCGCAAATTTTAATTACGCCAGGGATTGCCTTTTCTATAGTAAATTATTCAAAAAATAATTGTTTAGTGTCGCAAATTATAATTACGCCAGGGATTGCCTTTTCTATAGTAAATTTTGCAAAAATTAATTTTTTACTGTCGCAAATTTTAATTACGCCAGGGATTGCCTTTTCTATAGTAAATTATTCAAAAAATAATTTTTTCTGTCGCAAATTATAATTACGCCAGGGATTGCCTTTTCTATAGTAAATTTTGCAAAAATTAATTTTTTACTGTCTCATATTTTAAATACGCCAGGGATTGCCTTTTTTATAGTAAATTATTCAAAAAATAATTTTATACTGTCGCAAATTATAATTACGCCAGGGATTGCCTTTTCTATAGTAAATTTTGCAAAAATTAATTTTTTACTGTCTCAAATTTTAAATACGCCAGGGATTGCCTTTTCTATAGTAAATTATTCAAAAATTCATTTTTTACTGTCGCAAATTATAATTACGCCAGGGATTGCCTTTTCTATAGTAAATTATTCAAAAACTAATTGTTTAGTGTCGCAAATTTTAATTACGCCAGGGATTGCCTTTTCTATAGTAAATTATTCAAAAATTAATTTTTTTCTGTCGCAAATTATAATTACGCCAGGGATTGCCTTTTCTATAGTAAATTATTCAAAAAATAATCCCTGGCGTAATTATAATTTGCGACAGTAAAAAATGAATTTTTGAATAATTTACTATAGAAAAGGCAATCCCAGGCGTAATTAAAATTTGCGATAGTAAAAAATTATTTTTTGCAAATTTTACAATAGAAAAGGCAATCCCTGGCGTAATTAAAATTTGCGACAGTAAAAAATAATTTTTTGCAAAATTTACTATAGAAAAGGCAATTTTTTTACTGTCTCAAATTTTAATTACGCCAGGGATTGCCTTTTCTATAGTAAATTATTCAAAAAATAATTTTTTACTGTCTCAAATTTTAATTACGCCAGGGATTGCCTTTTCTATAGTAAATTATTCAAAAAATAACTTTTTACTGTCTCAAATTTTAATTACGCCAGGGATTGCCTTTTCTATAGTAAATTATTCAAAAATTCATTTTTTACTGTCGTAAATTTTAATTACGCCAGGGATTGCCTTTTCTATAGTAAATTATTCAAAAAATTATTTTTTACTGTCTCAAATTTTAATTACGCCAGGGATTGCCTTTTCTATAGTAGATTATTCAAAAAATAATTTTTTACTGTCTCAAATTTTAATTACGCCAGGGATTGCCTTTTCTATAGTAAATTATTCAAAAAATAATTTTTTACTGTCTCAAATTTTAATTACGCCAGGGATTGCCTTTTCTATAGTAAATTATTCAAAAAAATAATTTTTTCTGTCACAAATTTTAATTGCGCCAGGGATTGCCTTTTCTATAGTAAATTATTCAAAAAATAATTTTTTACTGTCGCAAATTTTTTATTACGCCAGGGATTGCCTTTTCTATAGTAAATTATTCAAAAATTCATTTTTTACTGTCGCAAATTATAATTACGCCAGGGATTGCCTTTTCTATAGTAAATTATTCAAAAACTAATTGTTAGTGTCGCAAATTTTAATTACGCCAGGGATTGCCTTTTCTATAGTAAATTATTCAAAAATTAATTTTTTTCTGTCGCAAATTATAATTACGCCAGGGATTGCCTTTTCTATAGTAAATTATTCAAAAAATAATCCCTGGCGTAATTATAATTTGCGACAGTAAAAAATGAATTTTTGAATAATTTACTATAGAAAAAGGCAATCCCAGGCGTAATTAAAATTGCGACAGTAAAAAATTATTTTTTGCAAATTTTACAATAGAAAAGGCAATCCCTGGCGTAATTAAAATTTGCGACAGTAAAAAATTATTTTTTGCAAAATTTACTATAGAAAAGGCAATTTTTTACTGTTGCAAGTTTTAAATACGCCAGGGATTGCCTTTTCTATAGTAAATTATTCAAAAAATAATTTTTACTGTCTCAAATTTTAATTACGCCAGGGATTGCCTTTTCTATAGTAAATTATTCAAAAAATAACTTTTTACTGTCTCAAATTTTAATTACGCCAGGGATTGCCTTTTCTATAGTAAATTATTCAAAAATTCATTTTTTACTGTCGTAAATTTTAATTACGCCAGGGATTGCATTTTCTATAGTAAATTATTCAAAAAATTATTTTTTACTGTCTCAAATTTTAATTACGCCAGGGATTGCCTTTTTCTATAGTAAATTATTCAAAAAATAATTGTTTACTGTCGCAAATTTTAATTACGCCAGGGATTGCCTTTTCTATAGTAAATTATTCAAAAATTAATTTTTTACTATCGCAAATTTTAATTACGCCAGGGATTGCCTTTTCTATAGTAAATTATTCAAAAAAATAATTTTTTACTGTCGCAAATTTTAATTACGCCAGGGATTGCCTTTTCTATAGTAAATTATTCAAAAAATAATCCCTGGCGTAATTATAATTTGCGACAGTAAAAAATGAATTTTTGAATAATTTACTATAGAAAAGGCAATCCCAGGCGTAATTAAAATTTGCGATAGTAAAAAATTATTTTTTGCAAATTTTACAATAGAAAAGGCAATCCCTGGCGTAATTAAAATTTGCGACAGTAAAAAATAATTTTTTGCAAAATTTACTATAGAAAAGGCAATTTTTTACTGTCTCAAATTTTAATTACGCCAGGGATTGCCTTTTCTATAGTAAATTATTCAAAAAATAATTTTTTACTGTCTCAAATTTTAATTACGCCAGGGATTACCTTTTCTATAGTAAATTATTCAAAAAATAACTTTTTACTGTCTCAAATTTTAATTACTCCAGGGATTGCCTTTTGTATAGTAAATTATTCAAAAACTCATTTTTTACTGTCGTAAATTTTTAATTACGCCAGGGATTGCCTTTTCTATAGTAAATTATTCAAAAAATTATTTTTTACTGTCTCAAATTTTAATTACGCCAGGGATTGCCTTTTCTATAGTAAATTATTCAAAAAATAATTTTTTACTGTCTCAAATTTTAATTACGCCAGGGATTGCCTTTTCTATAGTAAATTATTCAAAAAATAATTTTTTACTGTCTCAAATTTTAATTACGCCAGGGATTGCCTTTTTCTAGAGTAAATTATTCAAAAAGTAATTTTTTCTGTCACAAATTTTAATTGCGCCAGGGATTGCCTTTTCTATAGTAAATTATTCAAAAAATAATTTTTTACTGTCGCAAATTTTTATTACGCCAGGGATTGCCTTTTCTATAGTAAATTATTCAAAAATTCATTTTTTACTGTCGCAAATTATAATTACGCAGGGATTGCCTTTTCTATAGTAAATTATTCAAAAACTAATTGTTTAGTGTCGCAAATTTTAATTACACCAGGGATTGCCTTTTTCTATAGTAAATTATTCAAAAATTAATTTTTTTCTGTCGCAAATTATAATTACGCCAGGGATTGCCTTTTCTATAGTAAATTATTCAAAAAATAATCCCTGGCGTAATTATAATTTGCGACAGTAAAAAATGAATTTTTGAATAATTTACAATAGAAAAGGCAATCCCAGGCGTAATTAAAATTTGCGACAGTAAAAAATTATTTTTTGCAAATTTTACAATAGAAAAGGCAATCCCTGGCGTAATTAAAATTTGCGACAGTAAAAAATTATTTTTTGCAAAATTTACTATAGAAAAGGCAATTTTTTACTGTCTCAAATTTTAATTACGCCAGGGATTGCCTTTTCTATAGTAAATTATTCAAAAAATAATTTTTTACTGTCTCAAATTTTAATTACGCCAGTGGGATTGCCTTTTCTATAGTAAATTATTCAAAAAATAACTTTTACTGTCTCAAATTTTAATTACGCCAGGGATTGCCTTTTCTATAGTAAATTATTCAAAAATGCATTTTTTACTGTCGTAAATTTTAATTACGCCAGGGATTGCCTTTTCTATAGTAAATTATTCAAAACATTATTTTTTACTGTCTCAAATTTTAATTACGCCAGGGATTGCCTTTTCTATAGTAAATTATTCAAAAAATAATTGTTTACTGTCGCAAATTTTAATTACGCCAGGGATTGCCTTTTCTATAGTAAATTTTGGTAAAAAATAATTTTTTACTCTCGCAAGTTTTAAATACGCCAGGGATTGCCTTTTGTATAGTAAATTATTCAAAAAATAATTTTATACTGTCGCAAATTATAATTACGCCAGGGATTGCCTTTTCTATAGTAAATTATTCAAAAAATAATTTTTTACTGTCGCAAATTTTAATTACGCCAGGGATTGCCTTTTCTATTGTAAATTATTCAAAAAATAATTTTTTACTGTCGCAAATTATAATTACGCCAGGGATTGCCTTTTCTATAGTAAATTATTCAAAAAATAATTTTTTACTGTCTCAAATTTTAATTATGCCAGGGGATTGCCTTTTCTATAGTAAATTATTCAAAAATTCATTTCATTTTTTACTGTCGCAAATTTTAATTACGCTAGGGATTGCCTTTTCTATAGTAAATTATTCAAAAAATAATTTTTTACTGTTGCAAGTTTTAAATACGCCAGGGATTGCCTTTTCTATAGTAAATTATTCAAAAAATAATTTTTTACTGTCGCAAATTATAATTACGCCAGGGATTGCCTTTTCTATAGTAAATTATTCAAAAAATAATTTTTTACTGTCGCAAATTTTAATTACGCCAGGGATTGCCTTTTCTATAGTAAATTATTCAAAAAATAATTGTTTACTGTCGCAAATTTTAATTACGCCAGGGATTGCCTTTTCTATAGTAAATTTTGTAAAAAATAATTTTTTACTGTCGCAAATTTTAAATACGCCAGGGATTGCCTTTTGTATAGTAAATTATTCAAAAAATAATTTTATACTGTCGCAAATTATAATTACGCCAGGGATTGTCTTTTCTATAGTAAATTATTCAAAAAATAATTTTTTACTGTCGCAAATTTTAATTACGCCAGGGAATGCCTTTTCTATAGTAAATTATTCAAAAATTAATTTTTTACTGTTGCAAATTTTAAATACGCCAGGGATTGCCTTTTCTATAGTAAATTATTCAAAAAATAATTTTTTACTGTCTCAAATTTTAATTACGCCAGGGATTGCCTTTCCTATAGTAAATTATTCAAAAACTAATTGTTTAGTGTCGCAAATTTTAATTACGCCAGGGATTGCCTTTTCTATAGTAAATTATTCAAAAAATAATTTTTTACTGTTGCAAATTTTAAATACGCCAGGGATTGCCTTTTCTATAGTAAATTATTCAAAAAATAATTTTTTACTGTCTCAAATTTTAATTATGCCAGGGATTGCCTTTTCTATAGTAAATTATTCAAAAAATAATTGTTTAGTGTCGCAAATTTTAATTACGCCAGGGATTGCCTTTTCTATAGTAAATTATTCAAAAAATAATTTTTTACTGTCGCAAATTTTAATTACGCCAGGGATTGCCTTTTCTATAGTAAATTATTCGAAAAATAATTTTTTACTGTCTCAAATTTTAATTACGCCAGGGATTGCCTTTTCTATAGTAAATTTTGCAAAAATTAATTTTTTACTGTCGCAAATTTTAATTACGCCAGGGATTGCCTTTTCTATAGTAAATTATTCAAAAAATAATTTTTTCTGTCGCAAATTATAATTATGCCAGGGATTGCCTTTTCTATAGTAAATTTTGCAAAAATTAATTTTTTACTGTCTCAAATTTTAAATACTCCAGGGATTGCCTTTTCTATAGTAAATTATTCAAAAAATAATTTTTTACTGTCGCAAATTTTAATTACGCCAGGGATTGCCTTTTCTATAGTAAATTATTCAAAAAATCATTTTTTACTGTCGCAAATTTTAATTACGCCAGGGATTGCCTTTTCTATAGTAAATTATTCAAAAATTCATTTTTTACTGTCGCAAATTTTAATTACGCCAGGGATTGCCTTTTCTATAGTAAATTATTCAAAAAATAATTGTTTAGTGTCGCAAATTATAATTACGCCAGGGATTGCCTTTTCTATAGTAAATTTTGCAAAAATTAATTTTTTACTGTCGCAAATTTTAATTACGCCAGGGATTGCCTTTTCTATAGTAAATTATTCAAAAAATAATTTTTTCTGTCGCAAATTATAATTACGCCAGGGATTGCCTTTTCTATAGTAAATTTTGCAAAAATTAATTTTTTACTGTCTCATATTTTAAATACGCCAGGGATTGCCTTTTTTATAGTAAATTATTCAAAAAATAATTTTATACTGTCGCAAATTATAATTACGCCAGGGATTGCCTTTTCTATAGTAAATTTTGCAAAAATTAATTTTTTACTGTCTCAAATTTTAAATACGCCAGGGATTGCCTTTTCTATAGTAAATTATTCAAAAAATAATTTTTTACTGTCGCAAATTTTAATTACGCCAGGGATTGCCTTTTCTATAGTAAATTATTCAAAAAATCATTTTTTACTGTCGCAAATTTTAATTACGCCAGGGATTGCCTTTTCTATAGTAAATTATTCAAAAAATAATTTTTTACTGTCTCAAATTTTAATTACGCCAGGGATTGCCTTTTCTATAGTAAATTATTCAAAAAAATAATTTTTTACTGTCTCAAATTTTAATTACGCCAGGGATTGCCTTTTCTATAGTAAATTATTCAAAAATTCATTTTTTCTGTCACAAATTTTAATTACGCCAGGGATTGCCTTTTCTATAGTAAATTATTCAAAAAATAATTTTTTACTGTCTCAAATTTTAATTACGCCAGGGATTGCCTTTTCTATAGTAAATTATTCAAAAAATAATTTTTTACTGTTGCAAATTTTAAATACGCCAGGGATTGCCTTTTCTATAGTAAATTTTGCAAAAAATAATTGTTTAGTGTCGCAAATTTTAATTACGCCAGGGATTGCCTTTTCTATAGTAAATTATTCAAAAATTCATTTTTTACTATCGCAAATTTTAATTACGCCAGGGATTGCCTTTTCTATAGTAAATTATTCAAAAAATAATTTTTTACTGTCGCAAATTTTAATTACGCCAGGGATTGCCTTTTCTATAGTAAATTATTCCAAAAATAATCCCTGGCGTAATTATAATTTGCGACAGTAAAAAATGAATTTTTGAATAATTTACTATAGAAAAGGCAATCCCAGGCGTAATTAAAATTTGCGATAGTAAAAAATTATTTTTTGCAAATTTTACAATAGAAAAGGCAATCCCTGGCGTAATTAAAATTTGCGACAGTAAAAAATTATTTTTTGCAAAATTTACTATAGAAAAGGCAATTTTTTACTGTCTCAAATTTTAATTTCGCCAGGGATTGCCTTTTCTATAGTAAATTATTCAAAAAATAATTTTTTACTGTCCCAAATTTTAATTACGCCAGGGATTGCCTTTTCTATAGTAAATTATTCAAAAAATAACTTTTTACTGTCTCAAATTTTAATTACGCCAGGGATTGCCTTTTCTATAGTAAATTATTCAAAAATTCATTTTTTACTGTCGTAAATTTTAATTACGCCAGGGATTGCCTTTTCTATAGTAAATTATTCAAAAAATTATTTTTTACTGTCTCAAATTTTAATTACGCCAGGGATTGCCTTTTCTATAGTAAATTATTCAAAAAATAATTTTTTACTGTCTCAAATTTTAATTACGCCAGGGATTGCCTTTTCTATAGTAAATTATTCAAAAAATTATTTTTTACTGTCTCAAATTTTAATTACGCCAGGGATTGCCTTTTCTATAGTAAATTATTCAAAAAATATTTTTTTCTGTCACAAATTTTAATTACGCCAGGGATTGCCTTTTCTATAGTAAATTATTCAAAAAATAATTTTTTACTGTCGCAAATTTTAAATACGCCAGGGATTGACTTTTCTATAGTAAACTTTGCAAAAAATAATTTTTTACTGTCTCAAATTTTAATTACGCCAGGGATTGCCTTTTCTATAGTAAATTTTGCAAAAAATAATTTTTTACTGTCGCAAATTTTAATTACGCCAGGGATTGCCTTTTCTATAGTAAATTATTCAAAAAATAATTTTTTACTGTCGCAAATTTTAATTACGCCAGGGATTGCCTTTTCTATAGTAAATTATTCAAAAAATAATCCCTGGCGTAATTATAATTTGCGACAGTAAAAAATGAATTTTTGAATAATTTACTATAGAAAAGGCAATCCCAGGCGTAATTAAAATTTGCGATAGTAAAAAATTATTTTTTGCAAATTTTACAATAGAAAAGGCAATCCCTGGCGTAATTAAAATTTGCGACAGTAAAAAATTATTTTTTGCAAAATTTACTATAGAAAAGGCAATTTTTTACTGTCTCAAATTTTAATTTCGCCAGGGATTGCCTTTTCTATAGTAAATTATTCAAAAAATAATTTTTTACTGTCCCAAATTTTAATTACGCCAGGGATTGCCTTTTCTATAGTAAATTATTCAAAAAATAACTTTTTACTGTCTCAAATTTTAATTACGCCAGGGATTGCCTTTTCTATAGTAAATTATTCAAAAATTCATTTTTTACTGTCGTAAATTTTAATTACGCCAGGGATTGCCTTTTCTATAGTAAATTATTCAAAAAATTATTTTTTACTGTCTCAAATTTTAATTACGCCAGGGATTGCCTTTTCTATAGTAAATTATTCAAAAAATAATTTTTTACTGTCTCAAATTTTAATTACGCCAGGGATTGCCTTTTCTATAGTAAATTATTCAAAAAATTATTTTTTACTGTCTCAAATTTTAATTACGCCAGGGATTGCCTTTTCTATAGTAAATTATTCAAAAAATCATTTTTTACTGTCGCAAATTTTAATTACGCCAGGGATTGCCTTTTCTATAGTAAATTATTCAAAAAATAATTTTTTACTGTTGCAAGTTTTAAATACGCCAGGGATTGCCTTTTCTATAGTAAATTATTCAAAAAATAATTTTTTACTGTCGCAAATTATAATTACGCCAGGGATTGCCTTTTCTATAGTAAATTTTGCAAAAAACAATTGTTTACTGTCGCAAATTTTAATTACGCCAGGGATTGCCTTTTCTATAGTAAATTATTCAAAAAATAATTTTTTACTGTCGCAAATTTTAATTACGCCAGGGATTGCCTTTTCTATAGTAAATTATTCAAAAAATAATTGTTTACTGTCGCAAATTTTAATTACGCCAGGGATTGCCTTTTCTATAGTAAATTTTGTAAAAAATAATTTTTTACTGTCGCAAATTTTAAATACGCCAGGGATTGCCTTTTGTATAGTAAATTATTCAAAAAATAATTTTATACTGTCGCAAATTATAATTAGGCCAGGGATTGCCTTTTCTATAGTAAATTATTCAAAAAATAATTTTTTACTGTCGCAAATTTTAATTACGCCAGGGATTGCCTTTTCTATAGTAAATTATTCAAAAAATAATTTTTTACTGTTGCAAATTTTAAATACGCCAGGGATTGCCTTTTCTATAGTAAATTATTCAAAAAATAATTTTTTACTGTCTCAAATTTTAATTACGCCAGGGATTGCCTTTTCTATAGTAAATTATTCAAAAACTAATTGTTTAGTGTCGCAAATTTTAATTACGCCAGGGATTGCCTTTTCTATAGTAAATTATTCAAAAAATAATTTTTTACTGTCTCAAATTTTAATTACGCCAGGGATTGCCTTTTCTATAGTAAATTATTCAAAAAATAATTGTTTAGTGTCGCAAATTTTAATTACGCCAGGGATTGCCTTTTCTATAGTAAATTATTCAAAAAATAATTTTTTACTGTCGCAAATTTTAATTACGCCAGGGATTGCCTTTTCTATAGTAAATTATTCGAAAAATAATTTTTTACTGTCTCAAATTTTAATTACGCCAGGGATTGCCTTTTCTATAGTAAATTTTGCAAAACTTAATTTTTTACTGTCGCAAATTTTAATTACGCCAGGGATTGCCTTTTCTATAGTAAATTATTCAAAAAATAATTTTTTCTGTCGCAAATTATAATTACGCCAGGGATTGCCTTTTCTATAGTAAATTTTGCAAAAATTAATTTTTTACTGTCTCAAATTTTAAATACGCCAGGGATTGCCTTTTCTATAGTAAATTATTCAAAAAATAATTTTTTACTGTCGCAAAATTTTAATTACGCCAGGGATTGCCTTTTCTATAGTAAATTATTCAAAAAATCATTTTTTATTGTCGCAAATTTTAATTACGCCAGGGATTGCCTTTTCTATAGTAAATTATTCAAAAATTCATTTTTTACTGTCGCAAATTTAATTACGCCAGGGATTGCCTTTTCTATAGTAAATTATTCAAAAAATAATTGTTTAATGTCGCAAATTATAATTACGCCAGGGATTGCCTTTTCTATAGTAAATTTTGCAAAAATTAATTTTTTACTGTCGCAAATTTTAATTACGCCAGGGATTGCCTTTTCTATAGTAAATTATTCAAAAAATAATTTTTTCTGTCGCAAATTATAATTACGCCAGGGATTGCCTTTTCTATAGTAAATTATTCAAAAATTCATTTTTTACTGTCGTAAATTTTAATTACGCCAGGGATTGCCTTTTCTATAGTAAATTATTCAAAAAATTATTTTTTACTGTCTCAAATTTTAATTACGCCAGGGATTGCCTTTTCTATAGTAAATTATTCAAAAAATAATTTTTTCTGTCGCAAATTATAATTACGCCAGGGATTGCCTTTTCTATAGTAAATTTTGCAAAAATTAATTTTTTACTGTCTCAAATTTGAAATACGCCAGGGATTGCCTTTTCTATAGTAAATTATTCAAAAAATAATTTTTTACTGTCGCAAATTTTAATTACGCCAGGGATTGCCTTTTCTATAGTAAATTATTCGAAAAATAATTTTTTACTGTCTCAAATTTTAATTACGACAGGGATTGCCTTTTCTATAGTAAATTTTGCAAAAATTAATTTTTTACTGTCGCAAATTTTAATTACGTCAGGGATTGCCTTTTCTATTGTAAATTATTCAAAAAATAATTTTTCTGTCGCAAATTATAATTACGCCAGGGATTGCCTTTTCTATAGTAAATTATTCAAAAAATAAGTTTTTACTGTCTCTAATTTTAATTACGCCAGGGATTGCCTTTTCTTTAGTAAATTATTCAAAAAATAATTGTTTAGTGTCGCAAATTTTAATTACGCCAGGGATTGCCTTTTCTATAGTAAATTATTCAAAAAATAATTTTTTACTGTCGCAAATTTTAATTACGCCAGGGATTGCCTTTTCTATAGTAAATTATTCGAAAAATAATTTTTTACTGTCTGAAATTTTAATTACGACAGGGATTGCCTTTTCTATAGTAAATTTTGCAAAAATTAATTTTTTACTGTCGCAAATTTTAATTACGTCAGGGATTGCCTTTTCTATTGTAAATTATTCAAAAAATAATTTTTCTGTCGCAAATTATAATTACGCCAGGGATTGCCTTTTCTATAGTAAATTTTATAAAAACTAATTTTTTACTGTCTCAAATTTTAAATACGCCAGGGATTGCCTTTTCTATAGTAAATTATTCAAAAAATAATTTTTTACTGTCGCAAATTTTAATTACGCCAGGGATTGCCTTTTCTATAGTAAATTATTCAAAAAATCATTTTTTACTGTCGCAAATTTTAATTACGCCAGGGATTGCCTTTTTTATAGTAAATTATTCAAAAAATAATTTTATACTGTCGCAAATTATAATTACGCCAGGGATTGCCTTTTCTATAGTAAATTATTCAAAAAATAATTGTTTAGTGTCGCAAATTTTAATTACGCCAGGGATTGCCTTTTCTATAGTAAATTATTCAAAAAATAATTTTTTACTGTCGCAAATTTTAATTACGCCAGGGATTGCCTTTTCTATAGTAAATTATTCAAAAAATAATTTTTTACTGTCGTAAATTATAATTACGCCAGGGATTGCCTTTTCTATAGTAAATTATTCAAAAAATAATTTTTTCTGTCACAAATTTTAATTACGCCAGGGATTGCCTTTTCTATAGTAAATTATTCAAAAAATAATTTTTTACTGTCGCAAATTTTAAATACGCCAGGGATTGCCTTTTCTATAGTAAATTTTGCAAAAAATAATTGTTTAGTGTCGCAAATTTTAATTACGCCAGGGATTGCCTTTTCTATAGTAAATTTTGCAAAAAATAATTGTTTACTGTCGCAAATTTTAATTACGCCAGGGATTGCCTTTTCTATAGTAAATTTTGCAAAAAATAATTGTTTACTGTCGCAAATTATAATTACGCCAGGGATTGCCTTTTCTATAGTAAATTATTCAAAAAATATTTTTTTACTGTTGCAAATTTTAAATACGCCAGAGATTGCCTTTTCTATAGTAAATTATTCAAAAAATAATTTTTTACTGTTGCAAATTTTAAATACGCCAGGGATTGCCTTTTCTATAGTAAATTATTCAAAAAATAATTTTTTACTGTCGCAAATTATAATTACGCCAGGGATTGCCTTTTCTATAGTAAATTATTCAAAAAATAATTTTTTACTGTCTCAAATTTTAATTACGCCAGGGATTGCCTTTTCTATACTAAATTATTCAAAAATTCATTTTTTACTGTCGCAAATTTTAATTACGCCAGGAATTGCATTTCTATAGTAAATTATTCAAAAAATAATTTTTTCTGTCACAAATTTTAATTACGCCAGGGATTGCCTTTTCTATAGTAAATTATTCAAAAAATAATTTTTTACTGTCGCAAATTTTAAATACGCCAGGGATTGCCTTTTCTATAGTAAATTTTGCAAAAAATAATTTTTTACTGTTGCAAATTTTAAATACGCCAGGGATTGCCTTTTCTATAGTAAATTTTGCAAAAAATAATTGTTTACTGTCGCAAATTTTAAATACGCCAGGGATTGCCTTTTCTATAATAAATTTTGCAAAAAATAATTTTTTACTGTCGCAAATTTTAATTACGCCAGGGATTGCCTTTTCTATAGTAAATTATTCAAAAAATAATTTTATACTGTCGCAAATTTTAATTACGCCAGGGATTGCCTTTTCAATAGTAAATTTTGCAAAAAATATTTTTTTACTGTCTCAAATTTTAAATACGCCAGGGATTGCCTTTTCTATAGTAAATTTTGCAAAAAATAATTGTTTAGTGTCGCAAATTTTAATTACGCCAGGGATTGCCTTTTCTATAGTAAATTATTCAAAAAATAATTTTATACTGTCGCAAGTTTTAATTACGCCAAGTATTGCCTTTTCTATAGTAAATTTTGCAAAAAATAATTTTTTACTGTCTCAAATTTTAATTACGCCAGGGATTGCCTTTTCTATAGTAAATTTTGCAAAAAATAATTTTTTACTGTCGCAAATTATAATTACGCCAGGGATTGCCTTTTCTATAGTAAATTATTCAAAAAATAATTGTTTAGTGTCGCAAATTTTAATTACGCCAGGGATTGCCTTTTCTATAGTAAATTTTGCAAAAAATAATTTTTTACTGTCTCAAATTTTAATTACGCCAGGGATTGCCTTTTCTATAGTAAATTTTGCAAAAAATAATTTTTTACTGTCGCAAATTATAATTACGCCAGGGATTACCTTTTCTATAGTATATTATTCAAAAAATAATTTTTTACTGTCGCAAATTATAATTACGCCAGGGATTGCCTTTTCTATAGTAAATTATTCAAAAAATAATTTTTTCTGTCACAAATTTTAATTACGCCAGGGATTGCCTTTTCTATAGTAAATTATTCAAAAAATAATTTTTTACTGTCTCAAATTTTAATTACGCCAGGGATTGCCTTTTCTATAGTAAATTATTCAAAAATTCATTTTTTACTGTCGCAAATTTTAATTACGCCAGGGATTGCTTTTCTATAGTAAATTATTCAAAAAATAATTTTTTCTGTCACAAATTTTAATTACGCCAGGGATTGCCTTTTCTATAGTAAATTATTCAAAAAATAATTTTTTACTGTCGCAAATTTTAAATACGCCAGGGATTGCCTTTTCTATAGTAAATATTGCAAAAAATAATTTTTTACTGTTGCAATTTTTAAATACGCCAGGGATTGCCTTTTATATAGTAAATTTTGCAAAAAATAATTGTTTACTGTCGCAAATTTTAAATACGCCAGGGATTGCCTTTTCTATTGTAAATTTTGCAAAAAATAATTTTTTACTGTCGCAAATTTTAATTACGCCAGGGATTACCTTTTCTATAGAAAATTTTGTAAAAATTCATTTTTTACTGTCGCAAATTTTAATTACGCCAGGGATTGCCTTTTGTATAGTAAATTTTGCAAAAAATAATTGTTTAGTGTCGCAAATTTTAATTACGCCAGGGATTGCCTTTTCTATAGTAAATTATTCAAAAAATAATTGTTTACTCTCGCAAATTTTAACTACGCCAGGGATTGCCTTTTCTATAGTAAATTTTGCAAAAAGTAATTTTGTACTGTCGCAAATTTTAATTACGCCAGGGATTGCCTTTTCTATAGTAAATTATTCAAAAATTCATTTTTTACTGTCGCAAATTTTAATTACGCCAGGGATTGCCTTTTCTATAGTAAATTATTCAAAAATAATTTTATACTGTCGCAAATTTTAATTACGCCAGGGATTGCCTTTTCTATAGTAAATTTTGCAAAAAATAATTTTTTACTGTCTCAAATTATAAATACGCCAGGGATTACCTTTTCTATAGTAAATTTTGCAAAAAATAATTGTTTAGTGTCGCAAATTTTAATTACGCCAGGGATTGCCTTTTCTATAGTAAATTATTCAAAAAATAATTTTATACTATCGCAAGTTTTAATTACGTCAGGGATTGCCTTTTCTATAGTAAATTTTGCAAAAAATAATTTTTTACTGTCGCAAATTTTAGTTACGCCAGGGATTGCCTTTTCTATAGTAAATTATTCAAAAAATAATTTTTTATTGTCTCAAATTTTAATTACGCCAGGGATTGCCTTTTCTATAGTAAATTTTGCAAAAAATAATTTTATACTGTCGCAAATTATAATTACGCCAGGGATTGCCTTTTCTATAGTAAATGTTGCAAAAAATAATTTTTTACTGTGGCAAATTTTAATTACGCCAGGGATTGCCTTTTCTATAGTAAATTATTCAAAAAATAATTTTTTACTGTCGCAAATTATAAATTACGCCAGGGATTGCCTTTTCTATAGTAAATTATTCAAAAATTCATTTTTTACTGTCGCAAATTATAATTACGCCAGGGATTGCCTTTTCTATAGTAAATTATTCAAAAAATAATTTTTTACTGTCGCAAATTTTAAATACGCCAGGGATTGCCTTTTCTATAGTAAATTTTGCAAAAAATAATTTTTTACTGTCGCAAATTTTAATTACGCCAGGGATTGCCTTTTCTATAGTAAATTATTTAAAAAATAATTTTTTACTGTCGCAAATTTTAATTACGCCAGGGATTGCCTTTTCTATAGTAAATTATTCAGAAAATAATTTTTTACTGTCTCAAATTTTAATTACGCCAGGGATTGCCTTTTCTATAGTAAATTTTGCAAAAAATAATTTTATACTGTCGCAAATTATAATTACTCCAGGGATTGCCTTTTCTATAGTAAATTATTCAAAAAATCATTTTTTACTGTCACAAATTTTAATTACGCCAGGGATTGCCTTTTCTATAGTAAATTATTCAAAAAATAATTTTTTACTGTTGCAAATTTTAATTACGCCAGGGATTGCCTTTTCTATAGTAAATTATTCAAAAAATAATTTTTTACTGTTGCAAATTTTAATTACGCCAGGGATTGCCTTTTCTATAGTAAATTATTCAAAAAATAATTTTTTACTATCGCAAATTTTAATTACGCCAGGGATTGCCTTTCCTATAGTAAATTATTCAAAAACTAATTTTATACTGTCGCAAATTTTAATTACGCCAGGGATTGCCTTCTCTATAGTAAATTATTCAAAAATTCATTTTTTACTGTCGCAAATTATAATTACGCCAGGGATTGCCTTTTCTATAGTAAATTATTCAAAAAATAATTTTTTACTCTCGCAAATTTTAAATACGCCAGGGATTGCCTTTTCTATGGTAAATTTTGCAAAAAATAATTTTTTACTGTCGCAAATTTTAATTACGCCAGGGATTGCCTTTTCTATAGTAAATTATTCAAAAATAATTTTTTACTGTCGCAAATTTTTAATTACGCCAGGGATTGCCTTTTGTATAGTAAATTATTCAAAAATTCATTTTTTAGTGTCG